>UZAN01040654.1:41141-73133 GCA_900618425.1 Echinostoma caproni
GGCAAAATGAGTGTCTTACTTGTGAGTTTGCTCCAAATAGAATTTTCATCAAAAAAGGGTTATGATAGTGCGCTTTGCGCATGTCAACAGAGTAGAAAGGGAGAAAATTTTAACTTAGAATCGAATTTTGCCAAGTTTTGTTAACTGTGCTCTGCACCGTGGACAAGGAGCTCAATCCTAAAACCAACCCAAACAATCAACCAGATCAGAAGCGTTATGTCAGCTGTAATCGTGCAATCTCTGATGATTGTACGGTTTCATCCGCGTCCATCATGAGAATGTAGACAGTAATTTTCCCCTCAACTCTAAACCCCTACATTATCGTGGTGGATAACACACCAACTGGCTATGCCCAAATCGCCCAAAAGTATCCATATTTCCCCCTTAAATCCGTCGACACAGCCACTGAAATGATAGATAGATTTTTCAGTTTTTGATGGCCTGGATCACACACGCACGATAGCATAGAACAGAACTCCGTTGGACACAGACTCTTTGAGAGAGAACGTGATAGTTCAGTGACTCCTGACTCAATTGGTTGCCTAAAATCATCTGTGTGTGTGGGGTATGTGCTTGTGGGTGTCAGTTTTCAGACGAACAGCACAATCAGGTGATTTAACTTCAGTATTGATGACAATGACGATCTATGTTCAAAAATTTGGATTTGATCTGTTTCCGCGTCAACCTAAACGAACCAACATGCAAATCTAAATATCGCCAGCTGGAAATGTAGTCAGGAACAGATTATCTATTCGCAAGCAGACACTACTGATCACGCAACGTGCAATCAAGTAAACCCCCAGTATGATCGAGGTGGGTGTATTGGGTTATGGCTGGTCAACCTTCCCTTGTACCTAATGAAACACTCCTATACCATCACACCTGGCAACTAGCTTCTGCTGAGGAAGACCTACTCACTGCCTTCTCGTGGCGGAGGTGTTTTCCACAAAGGTGAGAAGATGGAAAGCCAATATCCGGGGTCATAGCTGGTTCGGTAAACCAGCGGCAGTTTACCTAGAGGAGTTGACTAAAAACCCTGATTGTAAACCAACTCCCTATCATCCTGGTTCTGGCAGTGGTCACTGGCTGGATTGGGCATCAAAGTGTATCGGACACCTTGGACGTTTGACCCCGTCCAAAGGGCATATGACCCGATGAACTGGACACCGACCCACAACTGATTGCGGTTTTCGCACACCACCTGCTGCTTTGAGGGTCAGATTTAGGCTGATGAAAGACTGCGGTTTTGAATTTCTCAAGAAAATTTACCTGCCTTGGCGTGAACAACCTGGAAGTAATCCGCCCACAAGTAAACCATGGAACTTTCTCTTTTTTTATAAAGATTATTGTACTGGGATTTGCTTGGCCAACAGCCTGGAGTCAGACATGTGTGTGAAATACAAGGATATACAATCAAGCAAACTCTACTGGAATGATGTGTAATACAATTACTTAGAAATATAAGAATAGAACCTAGAGTTTGACATCATAAATCAAATTACGGATTTGCTGAAATTGTTACCAGCTGACTGCATTGCTCGATACTCGAACCGAGGATTTCCAAGTTTAATACAAGATACACTATGTATTGTTGACGAGCCCACGAAGAACATAACAGCTGTCTTCACACAAAAGCACATTAAATCGTAAACCTTTATACATACATATATATACGCATGATTTCGACACAAACATCTTTGAAACACAGGGTATATTTGTTTGAACATGCCTTTGGGAACTAATCCATTCATCAGTCAATACCAGTATCAAATCCTAGTACCGAAAAGCACTTTCTAGCCACAATGCTATGACTAAGCTGACGACAAGTAATCGAATACGCATGCCTAACGGGCAGCAAGAACCGTGAAACCGGTCGTGATCTTCGAGGGAAATCATTTCGAGTCGTCCACATACTACTTATTGTCAAATATATATTATATATATATATATATATATATATGGTCTGCAAATCAACCACCCAGTTTCGATGTGTAGTAACCAAGACCATTTTTACATAATCATGTAGTAAGGTTCATGCCAATGAAACGTTTATGGCAGCTCAGTTGAAAGCGACACTAGAGGAAACTTACACCTGAACAATTTTTCCCAAGAATACCAGTCAGCAATAAAGTTTGCACTAAAAATAACTGGTAAGCGCCCAGAGGTGTCCGATTCCAATCGATTTGTAAACGCGAGAAAGATCAACGGCAGCAATGTGCAACACTGTCACACAGAATCAGGAGGTGGGTGGTGGAGTGTTCTCCACCATAAACAACACAGAACCCGAGACAGAGAGAGTGCGATCAAACGGTTTTCGTTTAACGCAACTTTCGATGCGTTCGTTAGTTATCGGGTCAGTCGGTGCGCATCCGAGTGGCTTTAATTAAACCGTATAATGAAATTCGGCTTGCTAAAAGGGACCATTTAACAACTAATGACCAGTTGTATGAACTTATATCTTTACTGGTTTCTTTTCTCGGGCCAGGATCAGTCCTTTGAACCATCCTGGTTAGAAAAAACCGAAGACAATGGAAAATCAATATGAATAAAAGTACAAGAGAAGGCAAGTTAATTAAACGGGATTCAAGAGAAGTGGCCGGCATGCTTACGTCGTTATAAACATCTTTTTACGCTTGAAAAATCTGGCAAAGCCGAATTTTACAAGACCCAAGAAGAATATGTTTTCACCGTGCGCGATCAATTGTACGATCTTGGTCTAAATTGGAATTTGCGTGTACAAGCCTGTATAGGTGGCCATATTCCTTACAGTGAATACCCCCCCCCCTTCATCGATTACTCATCGGAGAGTCGGTGGATCACTAGCTTTGATGTGCTAAATGAAACCATTAACGCGACTGCACGATTTGGGGACCATTTTGTTATTGCAAGATGGACATCGTTTGCATTGACGAGCAATCAACTGAATGTGATTCAAATACACATCCCATATGACGGTCACGGATTCGAAATTAAACAAAACAAATTCGGCAGGAAAGATTTGTTGTCCAGTGGTGGTGGGAGATAGTCAGCTTAATTTATTTGGAACACCGGCGGTAATTGAATAAGAAGAAGATCCTGGTGGTTCTATTAACTTAAGATGAATCGATAAAGCTCTAAGAGGAAAAAAACCATCGATAAGCATTCGGACAAACCTGGCCGATGTCCTCTTCGTTATTTGATTAATCCAATACCAGTATGCGTAACTTGTGTGTTTGTGTGTGTGTGTGTGTGTGTGTGTGCGAGTTAGCATACGCCAAGTGGTCTTGAGAGTAACGCCCAGGTTTCAATAAGATTTTTGTAATCACAAATATACAGTTAATCTTTTTCTGACTGTGATTTCTCTCGGTTGATCACAGTTCCCTGCGACTGAAACCTTATTAAGTTTATCCACAAACTCTAGTCCTTCAGTATCAGTGTTTTCGTTTTCATTTTAAACCCAAAAGTACATCGATGAGAAATATGAATAACAGAAGTCAATTATCGTTTTGAAAACTAAACGCCTAACAGTCCTCCGTGTGAATACGCCCTATGTTCTGTGCAGATCCCGTGTGCTCTGTGATTTCACGCGTCTCATGGTTGCCAACATCCTTAATTTATAGTATATCCGTATCACGAATCTCGTCCTCCGAAAAGGGCTTGCTTTGCTTTCTTCCCACAGTACAGTTTGTATTCCATATAGTCTCATTAATACCCCCCTCCTGGGGTGGACAGAGCATAATGTTCAGACCACATTATCAGACGGCCGAGTAGATGAGGCGAAATACATCAATCGGAACGAAACGCGGGCAACATTCTTATCGAGTTCAGAAATAAACTTATCTCGCATGATTGAACGTCAAACAATGTGTATGTGCTTCAGTGACGAGAACCTATTAGGAAACAAGTATTCCACCCTTCCCCATCAACCTATAGCTCAGTTGTGGTAACCGATGCAAACAGTAGATGAACTGCTGTGAACATTTTGTTCTCCCGATACTGATATATTTTCAAGATAACTCATTGTGAAAAATTGAAACACGGAAGGCATAGATGCTCAGTGTGTGTTAGCCGCCTATGTATCTATCATATGTACTACTGAGCCAAAGCTATTTTAGGCGAAGAACAAAGTCCAATCAACTATCAACTGCAAACTGAACAGACCGTATAAATTTGTTTTGTTTTCTATGGCGACTGCTTCACCCGTTCTCAATTCCAACTGTTCGTTTCACCGTGATTAGTCAAGGCAACGAACTGGAAATTGAAATCTATTCGGTCGGTAGAATGGCCTCGTTATACCTTACACTGTTCCGGTTTATGCGGTCACGTTTATTTCTTTTCTGTTAAACATAGTAACTTTATCAAGAAAACAATCACGTAAATGAAAACGACTGAAAACACTTTGAACATGATCAATGGTCAACAATTTTCCAACTGAGATAAACGTCTCGTTCCCCTGATGACATTCACGAGCGGTAACGGATTGATTTCTTCCCGAAATATGAGATCTGTCACTAACTAGTTGGCGTTCATTGTCGCCTCACATCCACGGTTTAGAGGAGCCAATCTTATTCGTCCACTGCGGGCTTCTGTTCTTCTGTTCGGCAAAGAAAATCTCTACCGCGGGTTAGAATATTTGGTGGTGGATTGAACTATTTTCGAGTGGTCACATTTTGACTAGTAATGCGGTGGTGGTAGCAATCTCATGTTCAAAAGAGCCTATGCGGATACACGATTATCAATGCGATCTCTCAACCCAATGATCCAGGTCAAGTCTTTTTTCACACTGTTAGTAAGTACACTGAGTGCCTACTACTGCATTTCGGGTGCCATTTCATTTTAGATCTAGTCAAATCCATGTTAACAAAGCTGAAAATGGGTATTTGAATACAATTTGATTGTTAGCGCAACGCTGATAAAGATGTATGAATGTATCAATAATATTTGAATGTTTTATCGGTCGTACGTGACTAGGCTCAAGCTAGAAGCCGGGGATAGAGCACTCACACGATTCTTTAGGTCTCTAACACTCAAATCTCTCCCCCCCCAGCCGTGTTTTCCACACATACACACGAGCCTGAACAAAATGAAACGTAAACTCACACCGGTCATGGCAGGCACACACAACAAATATCGATCGAATACTCCGAAATGGTACTCGGATGAGAATAAATGTAACTTTCTTGCCTCTGAATCACTGCTAACATACGTCTACTTTGGAAAGAACTCCATTTGGTGGTTTTCGTGATAGCAACCAAATACGTTGTCCAAGTATAACGCTCACTATTCATAACCAATCGTTGTTGTCAATCAAAACCAAACTCTAGGAAGATAGACCGATTGATTTGGCTTGCAAGCATCGAAAGACAACACCCTTCACGTATCCCCTGGCAGTGACTTTTTTACGGTAAAGCGAGAATTTGGAATTCACACACCAGTAACTCCAAATGTTTCAGGGCTTTTTATGAGCTTTTCATGAAACGTTTAGTGTGATAACCGAAAATTTCCCGGGTTCCTGTTTCATCCTGACCAGCAATGCGTAATATTCTCCCGTTCTTATTGGCACTCGAACAACACATTGAACACGCTCCAATTTCTGACCAATCGCATAGACTGTGAAACATGAACTCTTGTTTTTCCAATAAACATTTTGATGAAGGGACATGGTTGTTTGTACAATTACACGGAACCTCGCAAAATCATGCGTATTTTTAGTTGGGATCGTTTCAATCGATCAAAGCTAAACTTGTGTGAAATTTCCTAAATGGTTTCTTGTAGACCCCAAATCATCCTTTGCACTGGTTATCGATATCACCAATTCACCTACTCTGAATTTCGACACAGACCAGCTCGTATAAACGTTTACTCAGCTACCATTGTGCTTGTGCACTCAACAATAGAGAGACAGACAGCAGACAGACAGACAGACAAACAGACTGACTGACTGATAAACAGACAGTGGATAACCAGTAAGTTCCGTATTCATCTCGGACCATAAGTGATTTTTATGATCTCTGTGAATCCGCATTTCTTTGTGTTTTCACGTTATGATTTCAACGAGAAAGTTGACGAGTGAAGTCCTGTTCAACTAAACTATAGGCCGTTCTGGTAGCATAAAATTCGAAAAAATGAATACCCTTCGTGGATCGATCGGACTAGGCTGTGCAAGATCAAATCTGATCGTGTGAACAAATATTTCTTTATTAAAGAACTTCTGCTTCCGTGGTGAACTGAATCTATGCTCTTTGTATTCTAGTGTGCAAATTCGTGCTTTCCGGATTCAAATAGGAAACTGGATGTGTTCGGTCAATGTTAGGTGAGTGACGTGTCCGTTCCCATGGCTAACCCATTTCCGTTTGGAAACACTAAATGCTAAAGTGATCTGTCGAAGTTCAGCTGAATCATTTGTGCAAAGGAATCTGACAAACAGAACAGCTCTACCCAGTCCGCTTAGGACAAACTGTTTGGTCCGGAAAGAACACCCTCGGCACAGGTTACCGTCATCATGATTTGGCCTGATCTAACTCAATGCTATGCTGTTTTTCTCTTTCAACGCTTCACTCGTAACACACGACCAAACACTTGGCAGAACTTTTGACTAACCATACACGGGTCTCAGACTCACGTACGGGCTGTGCATGTGAGCACTCAAGGTCTGTGTGTGTGACACAAACAATGATGGTATCGAGAACACACCGGTTTTCAATTACAAACACACGCAGGTGCGCCCGCGCGCGCTAGCCCGCGTTCGCTAATGCTCACAAATACATGTTTGTTCTTGCGTGCAGCTTGTTTATCTGTTGCGTAAACAGCAATCAGTCATCACAGGAGGAGGCGGCGTAATACCACGATGCAGTTTTGTTCTGCTCTGTTCTGTTTCACACATTACTTTGGACTAAAGCAATTATTATTTTGCACTCTATCGTCCTGTCTGCGGGTGGTACGCGCGCGCGCGCGCCTACATTTTACCGCGTGGGGTGAGAACCTCGTTGTGTTGTATCGCTGGTGTAACAATCAAAATTGCACGAGGCAGGCAAAAGTCATGAATGGTGGTGTTCGTTTGAATGGGAAGATAACGAGACCGGTTTGTCAGGTTTTAAGTTATTCACTTCATCGCCCAGGTGTGGCCATTGTGTTCAGGGTAGATCAGATGTGGCTGAAGCACATCGGCGGTTCGATCACGCCCTGTAAATAGTTTCGTTCGTGCAGAACAGTTTAAATCAAGTGATTTGCTATACATTTAGAATGAGCGGGAAAGCAAGTTTGCCGAAATCATTCTACATGGCAGATTCACACATGTTGATCTTGTCCATACTGAAGAGTCGTTGGAGCTTTTGAGATCAAAAAGTGAAGCCACCTTCAGACAAAAATGATTTACAAGTGATAATTTACTCTCTTCGCCTAACGCAAAACTTTCTATAATAGAGAGATGTTTTACGCGGGTGGCAAATTATTTCATAATGCAGTTTTAATCATCATCAAAGTGTTTCTTCTCGTTATCACATTGAATTCAGATTAGTCAGCTTCGCTGGTTAGGTCATGTGTTGCTCATACCCCACCATAGTCCATGGTACCACTCCTTGTTTTGCAGTTGCGACTCCAGGCTGGAAGCAATCTCCCAGAGGTCAACGTATTGCGTGGAAACGAAGCACGAGGAAATGCACTGAGCCATTAGGTACAATAAGTGTCTGGTGAATTCCAGTTTGGGGTCCAAAAGACTACACAAATGGTTGGTTGTAGACATCAAAAGATATGGCAACTAACCGACAGCAGTGGCGTTCTTGTTGTCGTTTGCAATCAGATTAGAATGCTCGAAAAGGTTTCTAAGCACAGATTGGTTGTGTTCTGTGTTGTTTATTCACTTCCCTCTAATTAGGCCCAGTTGCTATCCATTTTGTACTTTCTCATTCAATTTATGTACATTGGTAGCAATCAGTGAAGTTCGGATCATTGTATCGCACTGTACCAGGATGATGATGCTGACGAACCATGTGTCAGGTGCAAATTCCCCTAAATGGCTCCTTAGAAATAAGATTTCATGCACTGTTGAGTGGATTACATGTAAAAACGTCTTGGGAAAACTATACAGAGCATGCTGCATCGATTGATCTTTGTTGTTCATTCTATTTCCCTCATTCACTAAACCGTGCAATCTTTGTGCAAAATATATTGAAACATTCCGGCGATTGGTTTATCGTGCGTGAAAATTAGGATTTTCTCAAGAAAGATGCATTCACTCTGCTCAATTTCAACCAGTATAGCTTATCACAGTGAACTTACACTAGTTAAGCAGCAAATACTGCTCACTACTACATTGGTTACTGTTTGTAAATCATTCGTGTTTTTTGGTGTTAATGCTATTTTTTATTTTGTGAAATGGTCAACCATCTATTTCTCGTTCCTCCAGTTATCTGATATACATGGGTAGGTGCGGAGTCACTCCCGATCCCGGGACTCAGGGTTGTCAGTTTCAAGTGAATAACCGGACCCCGTGATTGTGGGATGTACCCCATCAGTTGTTGATCACACAACAATTGTGTGTATTAAAAAGGCTTCAAACTGGGAATGCACAACTGTTGCCATAATCAAAATTGTGATCATATGTATAATTCAGCACAACCTCATAAAATAAGCACATTTGCTTGCATACAAGCATGGTGAAATGATGAGCATAAACCCAAAATCCCGTGTGATTTTCTCCATTTGTGTAATTTGTGCCGGAAATTCACATTACCGATCAATTCTGGCAAGAGATAACCAACCGTGCAGAGTGCTCTCAAGGCTACTCAGAGGTCTGTGTGTGTGACACGTTCATATTGCCCAATACATCGATTCATGTGGGTCTATCACTTGAACACCGTGTTGAAGTAGAACAATATAGCTCAGAGGTAAGGGTTTGAAGTCCTAACCCGAAAGTTCGCGGTTTGGGTCCTGATAGAGACACAAAGTGTACGCACTGTTGACGAGTCCCAAACGGGACAAAACAGCTGTTCAGTGCTCTTTGTCGGTTATCACAAACATTTCCATCGCATGTAAATGCTCAAAATTATGGGGAATTACCGATCTCCCGAGGAGTGGAACCCACACCCAAGAACATCAAAAGTGCCTGGTGCCTGTTAACAATCGAATGGGCTAATCCAAGCTTGCTACTATATAATAGAAAATATTTTGGAATTTATTCCGGCAGAAATGGATCAAGAATCGTCAAAAATGGAACACGAAGTTGGTTTCAGAGCTTCTTTGCACGTTCAGTGAGATTAATTTGAGTTTTAATGTTGACGAGTACGATCGATACCGAAGGAAGTGAAACAGCGCTGTACGGTGTCTCACCGTTGATAAATGAAACCTTGACCCTGTAATGTGGAACAGAACTTTCCTGAATAAACGGTTTCAGCGGACGGATTCAGTCGCGATCTGAGATGCTACCGGGATTCCGAGTGTATGTCAAACCAACAAATCAATTTTAAGCAGTCTTCGTATGTGTTCCCATGGAATTGAAACACGAACCTCATGCTTTAAACCTAAAACGTTTGATGAATTGTGATCTTTATTTTTACTTGGATGTTTTTCGCACTCTATGAATCGGAGGTGCGAACAACAACAACAACTGTTCTAGCCCAGTTCTTTTTTTCATTTGAGGTTTGAAAAAAACTGTCCGAAAATGCCAATCACCAGAACTAGGACAACTACCGGAAATGAAAAAGTACATAATGGGCCACAGATCCATTTGGATCGAAGCAAAATTATTTTCCAACTGATTCGTTATTCTCTGTCCAGTAGCTCGTATCAAATATTTCAAGGTCAGAATGTTCTGTACGGTTCACGTTCCGCCGTCAGTCTTTACTGTTCCACCTGGGTCACATGTCAGTCTCTCATCAGATTCTGTGTGCGGCGGAGTGTTGAACTCTATGCAAAATCCATCAAGTTAGTCAAACCACCCAAGATTGATCAATGGAGGGACCACAAACTGACTATGATGATAGGCAGTTTACCAGATTTTTCACCGGCTCGATAACCGACCATAGGTAATCTGGTTCCACATTGAACGACACTCCAAACTCGGTGAGAAGCTCGATTTGACCCCAATGCTCGTTGAAATGTTTCACACCCGACAATGGTTACTACTTTGCGACTATTCCACAGCACTGTAGATTTGATAAAAGAAGTTGATATCCTCCGAGAACCTAGGGTGCAAATGGAGCGCTTTGAATGGATCAGCATCTCATCTCCTGACAACAAACTTATGACTATACCGCTTAAAAGAGCAACCTTCGACGTACCAAACTTCTCATCGTTATGGATGCATTAGTGACTGCAAATGAGCTTTATTATGATGAAAGATAATCGTGTAGCTTTCCGTCGAGCTCACATAAACTCGCCTGTGTTCAGTCGTGTTAGGCTTAACCTACAAATACATTCATCCATCGTCCCTGTAAAACCATGACCTTCCTTAAAAGCATCACATTTAACTTACGGATTAAGTATCTCGGGAGTTGTTCCCTGGACAGTCTCACTCTGATGTCACACCTCACGGCAGCAGTGAATGGCACATCGAGCACAAACATACCGTTGCTAATGTATATATTACATTTTTACACAAGTCTGAATCCAAACAAATCTTTACGAAAAAGAAAAACATTATATGATTTGCATATGGGCGGAATACTGCCAGGTTGCCCAGGCCAAGGCAGGTGAATTTAATTGAGGAATCCACAACTGAAGCCTTCGGCTAGCCAAAGCCTAACCCACAAGGTAGCTGAGCGGTGTAAAAATCGCAATCCATCGGGGGCCAGCGCCCAGTTCATCGGATCATACGCCCTTCGGACGGCGTCAAACGTCCAAGGTGCCCAATACACCTCGATGCCCAATCGAACCGGTGACCACTGCACAACCAAGAAGGCATGTGTGGTTCGTACGCCTCCCCATGGTTGGTTTGGAATCAGGGTTTTTGGCCAACACTCCTAGGTGAACTACCAGTGGTTCATCAACCCGGTTATAACCCCGGATGTCTGCTTTTCGTCCTCTCACTTTGGTGGCCAAGTCTTCAGCCATGAGAAGGCAGTGATTAGGGCTTTCTTAGCAGAGGCTGTTCGTGACGCTTGGTTTAATGGGAGCATTTTGTAAGGTGCAAGGGAATGGGGGCTAGTCATAACCCGGGACACCCATCCCCGGCCATACTGAGGCTTTGGAGGTGCCAATGTGTGACCATTCCGTCGTGCAAAACTAGGATGAACTCAGAAGGTGTATTCCGGCACTAGCTCCGCTTACGAGGCATCAGAGTGACGCTATAGCATACATACAAATTACTACTCTCTCTCTCTGTCTCTCAGAGGATACGCAGCATGATTGATTCCTGTGTGGTGATCATTTCGATTGGGTGCGTGTAACCTCATCCACTCTGTCAAGGGCACACTTTATACACGCACGCACGCCCAAGAGCCGGTCCCCCGTAGCTTGCTAGCCCCATTAGCGTAGTGTAGCTCAGTCGCACTGACAAGCTTCGCAACATTCTGATCACTAATAGACTTGTTTTTGTGACACGCTGGAATGCGTGATTGTGGGTAGAAGGTATTGCCAAACGTTACTATGCCGAACGAGAATGTGGGTTGGAGTGGGCCAGAGTCCTAAGCGGAAACCGCTAAACAACGGCATGCGACATCTGAAGTAGGATCAAGGTGACCTCACTTGTCTCGCCCATCAGGTCAAATCGACGAGAGTCCGAGATGAAGATTTCAAAGACGAGAAACGTGGGGAAGAGCAACCATCAGTTGTGCTCTGTTGGGGTCCACTAGGCTGGGTTAACAAGCCACCGGTCAAAGGAACTTCTAAATAACCGGGTTCTGGTTGACTCCAATGGATACGACGATACTTCTAACCTGGCGATAGAACCAGAAGGCTGAAATAACAACTGTTCTGGGAATGCGTGACAGAGATAACCGCGTTTAGCTCATCCCAACCAGAAGGATGCTCACTTCGGCATTGTGCCAGTTAGAACAACAGCAAGGATCCAACCGTTTGAGCAGAAATCAGCCAATCCTTTGAAAATATTTTACGTTTCCGAACCGTATTATTAACCACACAAAACATCTGCTGAGAGTTATAAAACCAACATTCACCATTCACCCTAGTTCTACCTCACTCAGTGTTACCACATTCTCACTGTAACTGATATTAATTGTGCGATTCAGAAGAAGTCTCTTACCAAATTGGTGACTTTCTGTGTACGAAAATGAAACACAATAGAGCAGGTCAGTCAACATCAGACAAACACGTGGTTCATATAAGAATATCTATGTTCCCGAATGAAAGACCTTGAATTGCGATCAAAAGATTTATTTGTATAGTCCGAAAAAGTAAAAGCAGTTCATAGTTACACCGTGCAGCAAGAAGAATTGAATTCAACACTAGCATGAAAACATTTTGTTAAAATGTGCATATCACATAAAAAAGTTTGTGATGTTTCAAACTGAGACAAAATACGTTGATTTGCTTTCTCAAATTAAGTTTGATATTCATCAATTAAGGAACTCATTAAATTGATTCAACTATTCGCTTTTCAAACGCTCTTCTCAAACAAACAACACAGTTTTGTTCAGCCCCCTCCCCTTCTCCTCCAAATTAAGTGACTATTGCAAAAGTGATTTTTTTTTTATTTATATAAACGATTTGAACTGGCTTATACATGACAGTCATGCTTGTCCTACGACTGAATAATATCTTAGAACAGCCCACTGACAACCCCTGATTAGCCAGTCTCAGCAGCATAAATCAAACGAGTCCTGCCTAATGAATGGTTGCACCGATGAACTAAACAGAAAAGCTACCTACCCTCGGAGAAAGAACACACACGTTTCAAGTAAGTTTTTTCTTTATGTTGCCGGAAACTCTGATTGAGACACGAGTCGAACGGGTACACAAAATGAATAAACCGCTACTCTCGTGCCAATAAATGAAAAAGGAGGAAGCGCATTATTCAACATCGGTAAAACTATTTAATACGTCGGAGGCAATTTACACAGTTTTAGCTTCGATAAACCAGTCTTCTTGTTTTCTTGCTGGCACATTAAAATTTCAATCAGACAACATTGAGAAATCGGATAGAATCTCAAGGCAACTGACAACCTCGTGATTGGACGCCAGAAACGTTAAACTTTAGAATAAATAAAATACTTCATTCCAACACAGAACACCAAACTACTTATCGGAAATTCGTCTAAGCCAGTTGAAAAAGCATTAGATAGTGTGTTGTGGAGGCTAGAAGTAGCTTCCTCAGTAATAATCATTTAGTAAAATGACCGTAATCTCTGCTCATCTAGAAAGTTTATTTG
This sequence comes from Echinostoma caproni, assembly GCA_900618425.1. Classification (NCBI taxonomy): domain Eukaryota; kingdom Metazoa; phylum Platyhelminthes; class Trematoda; order Plagiorchiida; family Echinostomatidae; genus Echinostoma; species Echinostoma caproni. Next base: position 54,446 of record UZAN01040654.1, read on the forward strand.
TGTGTAGACTAACACATTCCTAACCAAACATGCCATGAGTTAACCTTCGGGACATTCCGACCAATAAAGTTTGTGCACACAAGCCGGACGAGGAACAACAGGCTTAAACGCGAAAATATCGTACTGAGTTACATAACGTGAATGGGGCATACTGATCGATAAGTCAGTCAGTACACCAGTCAAGCCTTTTGACACTACTCGATGATAATTTTATGCGAAGCTTCTGAGAACAAACAAGACAACTATATCAATACGACCGCAGTTTGGAGAGCAGTATCTAATACACAGCTTGATTAGGAGAAGCACAGCATCTCGGTGCATACTGTACTTTGTAGGAGTGAAATTAAGCCTGGGTCAAATTTCATACAAAATGAAACGAAATTTTTATATCTCTGAAAAAGAAACAGTTCAATAGTTCAGCAAGTAAAAGAAATAGAATTTCTGCGAAGAAGGAATGCTTTTACGTTTACCGAATCTCAGCCCTGTAGAGCTGGGCTGCATGACCTACACAATGTCCAAACTTTCCAAACATTTTACAGAAATACGCCGGGGATGTGTGTATTATTAGGGTAACAAATGTTGACCCAGGGAAAGATGTAAACCGAGTAACTGGTCAGTTTCCTCGAACAATTAGTTGATGAATCGGACAACGGGCAAGCAAGTCTATCAATATCGGATGGTGACAGCATGGGATTCGAAACCAGACGTTGGACTGAGCCAGTCTGTGTCTACCACTTTCAGATAAATCATCTCCACTAATTTTTTCCTGTTCTAATTGAAATACTATTCACTCTGATGCGTGTGCACTATCTGCTTGGTGGCCACAAACGGAGTAGTGGTCTCTCAAGTAAATCACATCAGTTCACACAAGTAGTCATGCTCCCGCCCATGGAATCCTGATCAAATACAAGGGTAGAAGTTGAGGAGAACGGAAAATAGGCAGCCAACCAGGATAAATTCCAAGTAAAGATTATTCTTCCGACACCTAGAGTCTGAATCGTATAGGTAATTGCATGCCGAAAATATTCCCAAATCTTAAAGAAGCCTACTGGCTCTACAGCTTCACTTTTAATTTGATTATTTCGCAATATGACGTCAAACGCTGTTAGAAAGCATACTGAAGCAGGAAGGTAGTCCACCCAAGCTTTTCCATCCAGTTCCCGTGCCGAGATTTTCAAAGCAGTTTCCTGTCAAAATTCTCTGGCACATTCTTATTTCATTTTTCATCTCATTAATTCATAAAATTGAAAAACACAGTGATTTTGAAAATTAAATTTGAATCGCTTTCCATACCTTAATCGAAAGGACAACTAAAATCCCCTGCTTTCAAATTACTGCAAATCGTTTCTCGCAGCTCGGGTAAACTGAACTCCATCTTGCCTATTTTCCGGGCTTGGAAATTTACTTACAAACGTTTCATCACCAACCGAGATGACATGGTCAGTGCTTGTGAAGTGGCTTCACCACATGCTGTGTGATAAAAATATAACTAACAAACTAATTTAGCCATCTGCTAAATTTTATTCTTCTCTGTTCATAAAACAGTGTGCTAGTAATTACGAAATTGGTAACAAGATTGATGTGTGAAGTTTCTTGTTTTAGACTCTTTCCTGTGTGATAAGAATGGTGATTTGGTTTATCTTTTCTCGGATGAAAAAAAGATCAAAATGCCTTCGTTCACTTTGAAATCGCAGTCTCATAGCAGGTGAATGAGTTATTTTGGCCTCTCAAAAAACAGCTGTTGATCAAAGGATGCACTGATGTGATCCCATTGCACAAAACACCCCTGAGGTTCACGAGGTGCATGTGGAAAGCCATTGGTTGTCTGTGATAGTCTGTCAGGAATCATAAGTTCCATTGATTTTCCATAAATGTCTCATCAATCCAGATCAGGTTTCAAACCCCCGGGGAATCGATTGATTGTGCTGGTAAAAACAGTGCAAGTTATCTGTCTGTTCCATATGTTAGGCTACGTGTTTCAGCTAAACAAAGAAAGAAAAACCAGATCACACAATCTAAAAATCTATTTCACAACCTACGAACCGATGAATTAGTCCGCGTCATGCTTCATGATTTGTCCGTGATTTAGTCATTGGTCAGTGTGTCTCGAACGCTCCGACAACTACGGATTCTGTGCTGCCAAAAGTGAATGCGATTTCAGGAATACAATTTACAATCGAAAAATTTATACAATTAAGAACAGTGCCTTTTTTGTTCGCCTGCAATCATTTCAGAGTTTTTCACGATTATAGAATGTGACTTCAGTTATACAATCGATCCAAGTAACTGATCCTCAAAAGGATTGACGCCACATGTTTTTCGGTAAGTGAGCTGTCGAAAATGATGATTTAACTGAGATCAATACCAATTACGTTGTTATTTTCACTGGTTCCCACACTTCATACAATTAGTCTATTAAAATTTCCGCTGTACAGTGATCAATTGGACGTAATAAGCAAACCTTCCTGTTTTTTGGCAATTTTGCAGGTGAGTATTGTCACAAGTATTCATCTTGTAGTGCAGTCTGTCACTGGAAAACATTGTTACGCTAAAGCAAATAAAATCGCAAACTAACAGGAGAACCAAACCAGTGAGTGTTTGCAGCGCCCGTATGTGTAAACTTTATGCCCTTTGCTAACCACGATGGAGTCGAACTCTCTCAGACCTGAGTACCGTAATCCGAGCATTCGCTTAACGTTTTGAGACACGGCCCTGGACTACCTGGACTATTTGAATAGAAAAGCCAAAAACACAGGTTTGCATAATGTATCCTGGATCATTTCACTGCATCTGTACACATGCATACTGCATACGTGCATACTTGGACTATTCCGTGAACGCTCTCCAACAAACTACTAGGAAAAACCTCGACCTCGAACAATGGTTGAGAGTTATTCAGTACCCCCAATCGGTCTGAATGTGACAACACACGTTGCATCTAAAATAACTATTTCGAGACCTATGCAAAACAATGCTTGCTACACCCAAACATCTGTTAAAATGGCGGGCAACCTATATCTGGGTTGAAAGTACTGATAAGCAATGAGTATACCATCGATTTCCAGTGGCTTTCTCGTCCCGTTTTACGGAGAGTTTCTTTCTGCATTTTTCATTTACGTTATATGCAGCCTTCTTCCGACCACACATCGAATACTGTATTCCAGCGTAGGCCCCACTCCTCCGTAAGGATATCCGAGAACTGGAGCAAGTTCAAAAATCGGCTCCCAGAATGGTTTGGGGAATGAAACATTTGGGTTACGGGGAAATGTGATAGAGATGTTCACAATATCTAGGAACCCTACCAGCTCTCCAGTGGGTTACATGTTTCGCCTAGGGGAAGACAGAGGTCTCCGTGGGCACTCACCCGGGAGCGGACAAGAAACCGACTGCAAATCAGGCATCACTTCTTCTCAAATAGAGTCATTCCTGTTTGGAATCGGCTTCCGGCAACAGAAGTATTGTCAATCACTCCAGACCTTTAAGCGCCAGTTACACCTATGGTGGAGCTCTTTTTCACAGGCTTATGCTAATGATAATTCACCCCGACCCCCAAGAAACGAAGACTGTGCCATCTCTTTTTCCTTTATCTATTTCCGGATAATTTCGGAACGGATAAAATAGGAACAATACCAAATCGCAGGCGTGTCAAACTTAGGATAGAACACACCATCACCAGGAAACCTCACGGACAAAGACCTTCTCACGTCCTGAAATTTGTAATCTTTGCTTAATACGGATTGAAAGCATTTCGCAGTTTATGTTCGTCCCAGATATTATTCGTGGATTGTTATGCATGAACTGGTCTCATGATGCTGCTTTCGAGTTCTGTCATTCGCGAACTGCGATGAACACGATTAATTGAGAGAGTAAACTGCGACCAGAGCAGTGACCAACTTCATTTGAAACAAGTCTCATCTCACTTCTTATAGTTGGCATCACATGGTTTTGCTAAACATCAGAATGTGCCTAGCCCCGTATTGCAAGTGGGTCAATTATAATAACTCTCGACCAAATCCCAAATGACGTGTTGAACAAGACGATAGGACCGCCGACTTTAACCTCAGCGAAAACTGTTGAGATCTTTCGTTGCATGATAGTCGCTTGTCATCTTCAGTTTTGACTCCTTAGTTTCTATAGTATGCGATTTCCCATGGTCACCTAGTTGTTGAAATCTTTGTGAACGCTTGAGGCATTTGTAACTGTGGTGACAATAGTAACAAGTAGAGCCACATTTGTATTGGTAGCATTAACCATGGCGATGGTATTTGTGTTAGTTAAACGCAATATGCAATTTTTATTATGGTCAGTGGCTTCTTGTGTTCTTAGTTTTGAATATCAAGCAATATACCCCTCCCACCTACCGCCCTCAAAGAAGATATAAATTTGGGTCAGTGTGAGCTAATATATCACTGAAACACGGCTGATTACCCTTTTCATTCATCAGAATTAATTCGCTTTTTTCTCACCTGTGAACAGTTAGAAACATGGGATTTCGTACACGGTTTCTGAAAACGTTGTTTGCATTATGGCTTTTACTAAGCCCCAAATGTAGACACAGCGATGAGCTATTTATATGTCAAGTGTGAGCTAGTGTCTCTCACTCGAGTGAGTCCAGCATCGGTGTTGATGTGGTTATATTTTCATGGTTTTGCACACATACACCAGCATAAGACTGCAATCAAATCGCAATCGTCTGATTAATCATGTTTCTTTCCGATGAAACAATGAAGTAGAATGTTGTTGGTGGTGTGTTCTCCGAGCTGGGAGTGTTGTTCGCAGACGTTTCGAGATCAGGCTAGGCAACCAGATTATTACATCCATCAGGAATTCTGGTTACAGTGAAGGCTATCCTATCAAGACCAAGGGATCAACTGCCAAAAGAAGATTCTTCAAACACCATATACAAATTAAAGTTTCGAGACTGTGACAAATACTACGTCGTTCAAACCAGCAGAAAACTCAAGACTACACGAAAACACACTGGCAGTCAATAGATACGAGAAGAGGTCTCAAATCTCAATCCACATGGATGCTTAAAACCACATCTTCGAACTGGACAACGCAAGAATAATCGAAAGAAGAACCACAAAGTCAATACCGGAATTCATCACAGCATGGCACTCTGGGAGGGACTGCATAAACAAACATAAAACTGGAACCAGTCTACCATTACCTAAGGAACCACTGGCGAGCCTAAACTGTCCCAGCCGAAACCGACTCAGAACCAGTTCGAAATCGGTTCAAACCGGTTTTCGGTTGGTCCATGAAAGCCAATCGACCAATGAGGAAAGAAGGAGGAATCACCATGACAATGACGCAGCCAATCAAGTTACAGCAAATGGTCGCATCTGACCAATAGGGTTGAAGGGACGCATACGGCCAATCAAAACCCTCGAACAGAACTACATAACCGCGGTCACACTGAGGACCGGCGCTTCCGCGAAGTTGCACTGATGAATTTTCCTAGCCTGGCTACGAAACGTCTGCGAACAAAACTCCCAGCTTGGAGAACACACCGCCACCAACATCCACATCTCGCTCCACATTATTTCCAATGAAGTAGAACAGTAATCGATTTGAACCTTTTCTCTGGTAGTGAGCATTACAGGCGTAAATGACAGGTTTTCAGACTTTTAAGCAATTTTTCTCCGAACCGTATATATATGTATGTATATACATGTTCTCTTTTTGACACAGCGGTGAGCTGTCCCCTTTTGAAACACCTTGATTGTAAGGTGTATTTGGACACAGCCAAGCGCTATCATATTCCTATTTGATGCACTCATATCTGGAAGTGCCTTGAGGACTGTTCTAACCCAGATACCTCACGAATCAAGGTTTGTATATTATTTATCAAGTCATTAATTAATTCGCATTGATAGTATCGTATCATGAGACAGCCTTGGTTTTCATTGCATTGGAACCGGAACTTTTGGCGTCACTTGCCGTTAGTTTAACACGGGAAGGCAGACCTTCTAATTCCACAGAAAAGGAATTAACATATATATAACAAAAAGTCTTCAAACCGGGTCTTCACATGTATGATGCAAAATAGCCTTTCCCTCATTTGTTTACGACTAACGCTTTTGATGAACACCAGACGGTAGTCAATAAGACCTACTTTTCATCCGTGCAAACCGTAAAATTTGATTGAAGGCTAGGCTAGATGCTACCAAGTATTGAGCTGGACGAAAGCGGGGCGGCCCGTCACCAATGACCGGTAGTGGGGATGGTGTTGGGGGAGGTGGTGGTGGTGGTGGTGGTGGTGATTTGAACCTCGAACCATAGGATCCAAAAGACATCAACGACGGCAGCCAAAAGTGTGGATGATGCAAACCACTGTAACCAACCCAGTTCTCGTCATCACTGAAGAGATTGAGTTGGAGCAGGTCACTTGCAGGTATTATCTGTGAGTTTGATTAGGTTATTTTAATTTTTATTCATAAGCGCCACTTACGGTCACTTAACTCGGAAAACAATCTCGAAAGTAAGCAAATTCGTCTCCCTGTTTGCATGTGCTGGTAGATGAAAGTGTGTATCTGTGTTACCGCATCACCAAAATCTCATTTCTGATTTCATTCGCAATGAAGATCAGAGCCAAAACAGTTTGACCTTGAGACATGAGTCATGGAATGGAAAACAAACTGAAAGAACTTGGAGAATTCCACACGCATATACACGCATACAACACCTTACATTCACTCTTGAGGCTAAGTGAGGTGCCTGAACAGATATTTAGCAGTCATTCCCAGATTTCGTCCTTTTCAACGAATTTTTATAATAAATAAGCGAAAGAATGTGTTTTCACGTCCTTAACCGCTGTCCATTATGTTTTCCCCCGAAATTTGGATTTTTTCGTCTGTACAAGTCATTCAGCTGTAAATAGAAGAAAGGAACTCTAGCTCACCACGCATGATGATTGTGCTTACAATCAGTAGCGCTATCGGTTTGGTTCAATCTGTGCTGATCAAAGCTCCTTTCTTAACCAGCAAACAAAAGGCAGTTGGTCCTGAAACCCTCGGAGGTGGAAAGGCACGAGCGAACTGTGACCGGTGTACATATGTACGTTATCGGAGACATATCTCCAGGTTGTACGTGGAGGCAGAGTTGTCATGTTGGTAGTTAATAAACTATTGCACGAGCAAGGATTCACTGAATAAATGATGACGGACACCCTGTGTCATAACTGTCTTTATTCCTTAACAGCTTTATTGGACAAATAAAAACATGAAAAAATAAGAGGAAAAAAGAAGGGAGTGATTCGGATGTATGTGAAATTTGATCTGAAAACGATTGTGGTAAAATACTGCACACCCACTACACTACTATTCAATCCAAACTACTAACCAGTCCGAGCGTTGAGGAGTAGAACTTATGTACTGGTCCCCGAGGGGCACTGGTGAACAGCTACTATGTTTTTATAGGGACACGTCAACAGGGCATATAGTCTTATTTGTCACAAATTCAACCGCAAACATTCGGCTTTTGTGCGGGGTATCTTATACACCCACAGCAACACATGGTTAATAGTGTGCGGGTAGATGAATTTATCACGGACACCAAACTGAACCGGTGTGGTTCAAAAATAAAAGAACTCTGAAGAACTGAAACCCACACTAAACAAAACACAAATCCCGATGGGAGTGGATTCGAATGGGTCATAATGTCAATAAGTCGCTACATTGATTGATAATCAATATGTCCGTATTGTTAAATAATTTCCTTTAGTTAAGAAAGTTCACATAGATTCTTTATTCTACTTTTATCTGAACCAAACCCATAAGTGTAGCTAGCCCTTTTTATGGTGACCAGTTTTAACAAACACACAGGTTCATAAACTAGTGAAATTTCTCTAATTACCCTTCACACATATCCCTATTTTGTGCTTTATATCGCAATCTCCAGGTTCAACTAATCCGACAATAGTTACAAGAACAACAAAACCTTTAATAAGACCTATGGAGTGTAGTTCCACCTAAACCGTGTGATTCTCAAGACGTAGAAGCCGACTTTAGTCAAATAGACGCTGCCAACCCAATGCAAACACTCACCAACGCCTCTACGGAAAAAGCGCCTTTCCAATACTGCTGATCAATAATTTGTGCTAATGTGGTGTATATCTCGTTTTTGTTTATCACATTTGACTACGAAGTTCAGTTTCCAATTCACCTAATCATGATGATAGTCAAAATTTGCGTTGACTTTGTCTCAACAGTGAAGTTTATCCAATCACGTGATCTGAATTCAAGTGACGGCGAACGGCAGATGAGATCCAAATAACCGGCACATCATGGGCTTTAAACTTCCCTCGACTTTAACATAGATTATGCGATGAAAATGAGTTCATGTTTCAGCCTTCCTATTGTTTCTTGTCATGTTTCAACGTGCGATGAACGACTCCTTAATGCATAATAAAAATATCATTTACAAAAGTGAATTTTATTTTTTGTTTCTTCCAAAATGTACTAGTAATTTATTACGGGTGGTGGTGGTGAGGGTGATGTACCGAGGAATAGAGTAACATCCTGGTAGAACAAACTTTTGGCTGTAGATCATGTTCAGATGATACAAAGTGGTTTGACGCAGGGTCAATCAAGAAAGCCGAAAGTGATAGCATGTTGAACTAACAGTAGCAACACTTACCACCTAGGTTTGAAGTTCATTAGACTTGATGCGCCTCTAACAAACTCGAAAAACAGACAGTCTGCTCTAGTTTCTCGAGAGTTTTTAGTTTGGTTCAATTTATTTATACAATCATTAACCGAGTACTTTCGTGTGGCGATATTGGCTTTCCATGTGGGTGAAGAGGGAGAGAGAGAAAGATACGGAAGATGTAGATTGAAGCAGATTAAACCACATGTTACTCGGTGTATCTAACCAACAATATGGTTGATCAAGAGAGTTCCAACCGGAAGACCTAAGACGAATTAAATGCCCAAGTCCCCTGTGCAGGGTTTTTGCACACTTGTGCCAGGTCATGTTCCGACCACCATTGGCATTTTTCCACCTTCTACTTGCCTCGGTAAACATCACAGGTCGAAGCAGGCTATCTGTTACCATGCGTGACACATGATTTGATCACCGTCAATCAAGTGCTCCAGTGCGCGATCCCGATTACCTGACACTCTGCAGGTAACTTCGGCGTTACCCCGCCACCCTCGATCGATGTGGCAGCGGGTATCAACCAGCGATTACCTCATTCCGTTATAGCTAAGTCCCTCCCCGCTACAGCATTAACGACCGAACTGCTGCATCACAAACTTTGCATTTCAGAGATAGCTGGATGTCACGACGGCGTTGTTGACGTCCCAGGTTGGTAAGTGTCAACAGTGCCGATTGTATGCGTGCCAGAACTTCATCTGATATCAAGTGCTGCATAGCAGGTTGGATGTGTACTAGAGGTCCGATCTTGAGGAGTAACTGTTTTGATATTTTCCCGTTTTTATCAAATTCCGATGAACATAAGCCCAAATCTGTGTGGATTTTATTCAAATTTACTCCAGAAATGGCGGAGAACACACGGAAAGAATGTAATCAAATTAGAGCAATAAATTCCTCAAATCACTGAAGCCGACACTGAACTATTTTGCGTATCATCAACCACGAAAACAACAACAACAACAAGGCATTTTTTGTTCCGGTCATGTGAGCACGCATTCTATCGGAATGCAAGCAGAGATTTGAGTTGTCTGGTTTGACCTTATATTCTCGACCCAACTGTCATTACCTGCAGAATGGCAAACAAATTCTGGTATGGGGCGATACAATTTAACTTTGCAGTACGGACCTCGGATTTGGTCATGTGTGTGTGCGCGCGTGTCTGTGCGTGCAATGAACACGATTCGATCGTACGTAAAAAAAACCTACTGACGCACTTAAAAAAACATCGTTATTTGATTGGATTATACGATCACATTGTACTAATTCCATGGTAGGCCAACCGGAAGTTGATTTCCCGAGGAAAACTGTTATCCGGTGACTTCTCCAACTGCTTCGTCGTGTGCAATTCAAAAAAATAACTCACAGATTCATCCTCCTCTGGGGTTGCTATAGCTAGGTAAACATCAACATTAAAATTGGCAGTTGGCAGGTTGACACGCGCCCTGATGACAATCTATTTTGATCAATCCTCATTGCAGCATATGTCAAAGACCTGCGAGTTGAAAGACATCTACTCCGGGAGCAGCTCCATCAATACTGTCAGGTTTCTACTGGTTACAGATTGATTTCACGTTTTCAGTTGCAGTTATTGCAAACATTTCGTACATTAAGTACACAGTGTAGTGTGTGAAACTGAAGAACGGGTGAAAACCATAGTCCACTCTCTGGGTGTGAAAACCGGAACCACGGTGGTAAACCGGTGGTAACGTCACCAAATTATCACCCCGGGAATGTGTGTTCGAGTCCCATCACCACCATCACTTGACTTTCCCCATTGCTTGTTGAATGGCAGCTCTTTGGTTGGCCGCTTCCTCCTTCCTGAAAATTGTTGTATCTTTTTATATTCAGTAAAAGGAAGTAAACATGAAAAAGAACAGAAGTGTCAAATCTTATCAGGATCTTGTATGCTAGGACAGTCGTAGTTTGGTATCGGATTTCGGAAATTTATTCACCCGGGGATAAACGTGTCTAACTGATAATAATCAATCAACTATAATGGGTGACGGTGTTCAAGCGGTTTGAATCATTGTCACCGACGCGATTTGGGACCTTGGGTCCGAGATGCAAACCACGCCGTCGCCAACCAAACTTGTATCTCTGTGACTTCGTTCAGAAAGACAGGAAACCAAAATGATTGTAATAAAAATGACATGGCAAAACAATTTGAGTAGAAAGAATAACTCAAACCAAATATTTCCGCTGACCACATTAGACAGATCGATGATTTTACTGTGTGGCCCGTGGTATCGTGTAATAAACGATATGCCTAATGACGGCAGAAATGATCTTATATGCTACTTTCTCTCCCCTCCCACTCCACCATCAGTCCCTCAAGAACAAGAACCCTACCTTCCAAGGACAGAGTCAAATTGGATTTCGCGGGGGGGGGAGGGGGAGAAATGAACTCTTGAGGCAATTGTGATCACTTCTAACTCATTCAGAGTAGTTCAAATACCTAAAACAGACAGTATGAGAGAGAGGGGGGAAATTGTGGATCGATATTTTGGCGATGAACTAACGATTGATCCTTCCAACAAACAACACCAGTGGGTTTGTCTGCTGCTTTATAATCCACGTGTCACTCCATCTACTGCGGAATCATTTGTGCGGCATTCATGCCTTGATGGTTAAACACTTTCCTTAACCAACAGAATTTTTCTTTGCCCGAAAAATTGAATATAAACTGACCCTGTTTTCAAAAAGATACCAGCCGCAAGGACGACCAGTTGAGGGAGGGGGGACAGTACTATGGTTTGAAGCGCCAACACCTGGAGTCTTGCGAAAATGGGACTAGGCAGCACTCAAGTGCATCTCCGACCACTTTTTTATTATTGGGTTTCATTAATCTTGGTCTCTATGTATACGGTGGGACATCTTTGCAGAAAGGTAGCACTGGCGTTTCAGATAACCAGATGATCCATTTATCGCAACACTGTGAAGCAAACTGCTGTAGTATATCTGCCCAGTTTAATCATCTTTCGCGAAGAATTTGAAAGAAACCTAATTTCCATAATTCAAATGTCGGTTTTGTCTCTCTGGCACCATCGCATTTAAACTACTCTTTGTTATCGCGAAAGATAAATGGAAAGTATGAAACATCGTGACGCACNGTGGTGGTGGTGGTGGTGGTGGTGGTGGTGGTGGTGGTGAGCAGCAACTCGGAAGGAATACGTTGATAACCTCGACTTTCAACTTCGTTGTGCGTTGTTTGAATTGAAGTTTCGAATGCAGGTTTATACATATACGTATGTGTGTGTGCGAGTGGATTGAGAGAATGAAAAATGTTTCGAGTTGAATTCAAACATGAAACAGTCCATTCCGTCCGTTTTGGGATGAGTATTAGACGGAATGCACAGTCACGTGATGCCGAGGGAATAGTATGAAGAGATGTGTAACTTGCCTACTGCAGTGCATGGGATTACGCCGCACCACCCCATGCCACATGAACCAATTCTACCAAATACAGTAATGAGACCCTTTGAGGGAAAATTGCTATTCGAGATTATTCGCATTAAAGTGCATCTTAAATGGTATTGAACATAAATTTGATGTATTGATAGATGGATTTAGACGAAATAAGTGACTTTTTTAAACTTTAAGCTGCATTCCCGATTCCCTTCTAGAAAACGAGATGGTTATCGGACAATAATAATTCAATCTTTGTCATAGAAAACAAATTTTGTATTACAGAAGCACGCTAAACATCAGAAATAATAGGATAATTCTGGACATAATAGGGTGAGCCGTGATTGGATATTCAGATGTTAATAAGTCGGTTTTTCTGCTATCTAAAGAGGAAACAGATGGAGTTATGGTGTTCCATGTTGTTGCGGTTCTTTAGAAAATAAAAATTGGAAAAACCGTTAGGTTGTGTCACTTCATGAGGATACATAACGGTTTGTGAATGAAATCAAAATAGAAGAACCAGTGTTGGGGCAATATCAGGGAATAACGATAGAGAAAAGACAAGGAATAAACGTATTAGCGATAGGCTAAAGACTGTGTTGATTGAAAGTGACAGTCGGATCATCTATGGAATGAAACAATTCAATTGAATCCAATCGAGGACAAATAAAAAGATATGGAAGACGGAAGAACTCCCAACCCCAGCGCAACTGCAGTAAGTACTCGAGGGGGAGAGACCAAGCTGTGTTTTGTACAAAAAGAAAACGGAAATAGAGAATCACCGTCTGACTTGCACTACGATGCCGGAGCATTTTATTTCAGGTTGTCTGCGAAAGATAAGGATTGAAAAGAGAGCAGAAACTTGTGGAACTGTTCAATACGGTCTGATTTGTCGCGATACTGACCTTATTGATCTTTCTTCAACCTAACTCTGAGGAATGACAATAAAGGCCTAAAATCAGAGTTCCCATTAATCAAGAAATCTTTATGAAGAGTGGAAATTGATAGACAATAGCTCAATGCTTGTATTTCCAAGACACCGCGATAAGCAGGCATGCGGGCCAGAATGGAATCAAAAGACTACATGCATGATGACGCAATTGTACGACTAAAAGACCACATATGCGGTGTGTTTGGCGAAGGTTTGTGAATTCTGATAGAATTCATGACGTGAACATATTAGAAAGTGGCGTTCGTCTCTCCAGATGCAGTGATAGAAATATCTCATCCACGAAATTCACTCAAATTAATGACTGTGTGGACCCATCTTTGACTTTGTTGCAATAACTGAACGTATCTCAAAGATTACAATTAGCTCAGTGACTGGATAGGAAGAGGAGTGGCGGATAAGAGAGACATTGGATTGCTTACAACAATTCAGAAACAAATACTGTGCTTTTGGAGCGATTTCGTCCAATTATTCACACAAGTCAAAAATTATAAGCGCTTTTTTATGAAAACACTGTGAAAATAGTTGAGCTACATAAAAAGGTATAGATCGATCGATTCCAGTTCATGCGAGCGATGCATTCGGTTCGTAGCATAAGGTACTGTAATTTTTGACACAATAACCTTGTTTGGAACACCGGGTAACCATTGGATAGACAGCTCTTTCCGAACCAGTCCAATGANAGAACCAGTCTACTGAAGAATCAATGCTATGATTCAGTGGTTTTGTAAGTGGGTTAGATGCTACTAATCACAACAAACAAGACTTGATGGTCTTTATAGAATATTTCATAATAAGTAGTATGTGAATGACTAGACAAAATTTCCCTTGAAGCATACTACTTATTATGAAATATTCTATAAAGACCATCAAGTCTTGTTTGTTGCGATTAGTAGCATCTAACCCACTTACAAAACCACTGCATCATAGCATTGATTCTTCAGTAGACTGGTTCTGAAAGAGCTGTCTATCCAATGGTTACCCGGTGTTCCAAACAAGGTTATTGTGACAGAAATACACTTCCTGGGTACAAGTATGTGAATGAACTGACAAAAGATTACCGGATACGCATGCCAGACGAGCGACAAGAACCGCGAAACCGGCCGTGTGCCCCCAGGGAAATCTTGTCCAGTTATTCACATACTACTTATTATGAAGTTACTGTAATGCCAGCTATGCACGTTCTTCGAAGTATGGCGGACATGTGATGTTGACGTGTACCCGAGGAGGTTAAAACATCTGTCTATATCACGGTGCTTCCGAAAGCCACAGTCTAATTGCAGGTTCCTGCCTTGAGTTAGGGCGAAAAGTTCCTACAAGACCAAACGTCTCGAACAGCCTCTGCCAAAAAAGTTCTACTCATTACCTTTCTAAGGCGGAGGGGTTTTTCCACCTGTGTTAAGGGACGAAGATTCAACATCCCGGTTGTGGCAGTGGTCACCGGCTTTATTGTATCTCGAGGGCCATTGGGTACCTTGGACACTTGACCACATCCAAATGGTGTATAATCCTCGGAACTGGACAAGGGTCCTAAATGGATTGCGGTTTTTACACAATGTCCCGCGGCCTGGCGGAGCAAGATTTAGCTTACCAAAGAACACAGTTATGAATTTCTCGAGAAAATTCGCCTACCGTGACCTGGGCAATCTAACAGTAAATCGCCCACGAGCAAATCATGAAGCTTTTTCTTTGTTTTCAAGAATAATCAACCGTAATTCATTTAGCATACGGTCTGTAATCTGACAATTCTGACGTATATACACATTGTGAAAGAGAAGGCAAGCACTGAGTGACGTTTCGACCCAACACTGTCGAATTACGCTTTTCGGCATGGCATGAATGTTTACTTCCCTCGAAATGAAGCTGTCACAGCCCGATTCAACCCAGTAGCATTTGTCCACATTCCGCAGGCCAAGAAGGAAAGTAAATCAATTGAATTGATTAGTTACAAGGCCCAGCTATTAGTGAAAAACTGACTGGAGTATTGGAATACTTCCGAGTTACCCGTTGCCCACAAAACCGAGAAAACATCATAGACAAGAAAATGTCTCGGAGACTACTACAAGTATATGATCTTGGTATGCAAAGAATAGCATTATGAAATTTTTAAAACTGGACGAAAGTGGTCTAGTGAATCGTTAAATGCGCAACGGAATGGATAAGCTTACAAACAGGATTATGGATACTCGCTGAGGTCCGTGTAAAGCGAATCCTATATTGTTTACCTGCGCATTCTACACGCACCTCCAATAGGTAGATCACTGATGGCGAACTCCGGTGAAAAAAGCTGACTGTGCATTGACAAAGAACGAAAGACAGAGCTAAATTGTGTATTGCATCAAAGTTTATCTAAACACTTTTAAAACATAAACCTCGGCTCATTCGAACAACAACGCTTTTGTTCGTCGAACGTTTGGCGTTTAGATGGGGTAGTGCCACTGTATACGTGCTGCTTCAAATCCGACAAAAACGTTTAGTTTGTAGGCCACATAGTTTCATCTAAGACAAACGGTCTCCGTGCTTGGTGAAACTGCGCTTTAGAAATGAATTCAAAAATAATATTGTACTCGAAATTGTAATTGAAATGATTGTAGCTAAGAGTTGAAGGGAACTGGATTCGATGCAAGCTATGCAAGGTTATTTAGTACTGATCTGCAGCATTGCAGGTTATCCACGGTTTCTTCAACGCTAAAACCTGAGGGCATAAAGTTCATTCGCGCCAAGGGAGAGGGGGAGAGATGAAAATCGACTTCAGCGTGTTTGTCGATCAGGCTCTTAATTGGGGAACTACCCACTGCTATTGATCTGGAATCTTTGAATAACTGCACCCAATTAGATTAATACAGTAATATAAATATCAAACTTTTGCTTGTTTTCTTTGTTTATTGGATTTAAAACAAGCGTTACAATATATTTTTATGCCTGGAGTGGGACCAATTAAGGCTGTCTGGAAAAACAGAACTGAGAAAAAAGAGGAGCAGTGTTGGAGGGATTCCAACACATTATCTCCTGGTCGATACGGTGAGACTTTGTACCGCTTGACTCCAGCATTCTCGTTGGTGCATGGTCCTGGATTACATCCATCAAATCGCCATTAGCAAAAGGCAAACAGCAACGGTGACCTACCCGAATGATCATGTTTTTGTTGCACTCGCGAGATTCGAGATTCAGCCAAAATGTGACTCAATTGGTGAGCCTTACTACTGATATAAGCCGGTGAGAGTGGAACTTCTGGACGATAGTTTTTTTTGAAAAATGCAATGGATCTTCCATAATGGTGTACATACATAATATAGCTTGCAGTGAAAATGATTATACAATGCTGAGGTAATACGGCCACTGAAAATGTTTTTATGAATAGAATTTACAGACCAGAGGACCAGAAAAGGGTGACAATCATTGCAGAAGTGAGCACACGGAAACTGGTCAAAGATTTGTAGATTATTCTCCAAAGACTGGTTTTTAAAAGGAACAAAGAATTCTGTACAGCAAATTTATTTTCCCTCTACATATATATATATATATCACTTTTTGACAGTACCCTCATGTTCTCTGCAACTGTTAGCCTTTTTGAGTTCCGGGAGCTCAAAAGGTGATTAGTCTATAACTAACGCTAACCGTTTGCAATTAACATGCATGTGTATGTCACAACTGACTACCACCTCATTGTAAAACCGCCGTGAAGTCACCGCTCCTCCAAATCACGTGATCGGATAACTCACTTCCTGAGCTCTCCGTAGGATGCACGTCGGTGTGGATCGATATAACTTCTATCAGTTAGTCAACCAATCATCCGTAGCTGTGATAATGAACTCAAGTGGTGACAGCATTGAACGGTGGCTATCAAGCTAACAAGCAAATTAAAATAAAGCTTATCCAAGCTTCAGATGTAACACTTTTCCCTATACGGATTTAATACAAGTCTTAACTGATAAAGATATTGTTTAGAGCCAGTAACAATGAAGGATTTGGGAAAGATGTTTCCGAATACTACATTTCCTGATTTGGAGAGGATAGCTAGATCTGCAAAAATGTATTCGTGATTTGTTTTGCTTATTTTCATAATCAACGCCGAAAGAAAAAATTGCAATGCTAAATGAGTCTCGCAAAATCTTCTAAAATTCTCACTTTATCGTCGAGAAAATCTTTGGTTATACTAAGCATGTGAAATTGTAATCAAAATTTCAGCGTCGCGACTACTAATGTTTGCTCTGTGTTGCTTCAGATTCGCCTTTTATGAAGAAAACCATCGAGCACCTCATTCTTAGACCCAAAAACCTGACTTTTCTAATTCAACCCCAGTTTTTAGGTTGCAACTAGAAAATGTACAACAGATGTTAATATATCTGCTGCAAAAATAAAACATCGTATGGTTTTGGCAAATAAATACCAATCTTTCTTTGTATATCGATATATATATATATATAAAATCACTCAGTAACAAAATATCTAACTAGACGGCAAAAAATCAAATTTGATACTATGGATCAAGTCTATTATTTTAAAACCCGTGAGTCTCGTTTCTTCATCACTATCACGGATATTGCTGCATTGCTGCAAAAGTGATACAACCAACTTGGAAATTGTTCCCGTGTTGATGACCTAGTGAAGTTCTTTTATTGCACACCCTTGTGTAGTGACCACCAGTTGGGGTGAACTCAGTAGTCATGAGGATCTGTGGTTTACTCATAAAAGTTGACAGCTCAAGCCGCGGGACTTGGAGTGCCAAACGGTATAAGAACCCATTTAGTGGAACGTAAGCCAGACAACAGAAGTTCTATCCACTGAAACAACCAACCTAAATAAATTCGTTTGATTGTCATGTAGACGAGAACCTGGATCAAGCGGCGGTGGTCAAACGCTAAGTGTCAACGACGTATCGTCCTCGGCAGGTTGTATCTTCAAACCCCATCGTTGGTGTCTAACTTTTCCGAAATATTTTGTATCCCAAAACAGTTTTTTTACGATATTGCTTTTTTTACATTTCTTGTGCTGTAAGGTATATCAGAAAAAAAGTAAAAGAACGAAATGAGAGAAAAATAAACGCATACCAATATCCTCTAACCCAAGATGGTATCGATAACCCGAAAAATTGTGAAAGTTTCTGTTAAAACATTTGTCAATGAAAAAACTCAGAAGTATTACTTAGAATCATTCATTTATTGAGAGTATGTTTAATATTATTGATACCGTGATTTTTAAAAAATTAAAAAAGTTAAAACGCTGCTTATTCATGATTAAGGGAGTTAGAAATTCTATGTTCCGTTTGAAATTGTCTCAATATGGGCGGAAAATTATTTCTCCCACGTTGCACCGTAAATCAAAAGAGAAGACGTAGAGTATCTAAATGACAACTGCACTGTACTTTACTGTTGTTGCACACAAATGAAAGTTGGGCTGTGATGGCCCCTGTGATAGCGCCACCAAATTATTACCCCGGGAATGTGTGTTCGAGTCCCATCACCACCATCACTTGACTTTCCCCACTGCGTGTTGCGTGTTTGATTGATTCCTTCCACCTTACTGAAAAATGTATCAATATATATTCCATAAAAGGAAATAAAAGTTAAAAAATAAAAAAGAAAGGGAGAATTCTCGGTGGAAGTGTCAAATGTAAGCCGAGTGGCGTTTTGCCGAGTCATAGTCTGTTATTTAAAGAAATACTTTTGAGAT
>UZAN01040655.1:3434-17751 GCA_900618425.1 Echinostoma caproni
CCGGTTGTTGGTTCGAGTCATCTGGGACGAGTGGGACGGGGGGGGGGGTTCTATTTTCCTGAAAGCGAGAAGAAGCATCATGATCACAGGATGTGTTGAAATCAACTATTTCGTAGTAATCTCATCAGCTGTGTACATACATTCAGATCACGTTTGGCTAAAAGAGTGACAGGTTTGGGGACAGGCGAACACACACGTGGAAGAGAAATCCATCAATACGAAGGCCAAAGGTCACTAAGAGGAGCCGGATTGGGCATAGGGCCAGGGAGCGGAATCACTGCAGGGTGCGGGGGAGAGGAGGAGGACAGTGACACCTACCAGCGGGCAGCGCGAGGCTAGCCACAAATTCGGTCTGTTTACACAAATCGGGTTTGTAACGTCGAATGTATTCTGTTTCGTCTGTTCGCCGAGCTTGGCAGTTTGTTTGCAGTTTGTTTCACCACCTGCCGAGGTGACATCATCAGCGCTTGTAAAGTGGCAGTGTTGTGCTTGACCCGTTCGTCTATACATGTGGACTTCTCCACTAACTGTTTTTGTCTATTGTTCTCACTGTGTTTTACTCTGTTCGCTGTTAGACTGGTGCGAGAGCTTGAGGGTGGGAGGGGAGATGGTTGTCCTTCCTCCCTGATTGCGGTTTCGGTCCGTTCTCAGGTCACGGCATGACCTTTTTTGTGGCGTCATTTGATCCTTCAGTTGCATCAGCGTGTACACGTGGTCCAGCTCGTTGTGCCTGTTTATTGGATTGTTTAAAGAGTGCCAACTCTCGAGAAATTCTTTGGTGTGTTTTGGGGAAGACTGTGTCGTGTGTGTTGTTGAACACGGACAGCCCAGTATTTTTAAGACGTTTTTGAGAACATAGGGGGAGGAAATTATGTAGGCGTATTCTGATAGCATCCGCCATGGGCAAAATGCGACTTCTAATCCCCATAGCTCGATGACTGCAAATCAACTACTACCTTTCAAGAACGATACAACTACCGAGATGGTGACACGTAAATTCAGTACAGCCGTGAACAAAGCGTTTCTCGCAGCAAAACTGCGCGTTGTCTTCATCTCCACTCTCATGCTTTTAACTCAAAGTTACATTGGCTGTTCCTGTGTTCTCCTTCTGTGTACTGGTAGGACAAGGTATATTGGCCACCAGAGCAGATGTTTATCTGAACGAGATCAGTTTCAGTTTCACTTTGTACAACCATTAGTCATGCACTTTCGTGCGTCGCTTTTGATTGCTGTCTTTCGGCTGCCCATTTGGATGAAAAATAGGAGACGGGAAAGGTTGAAAGAAGATTGAAAAGAAAATTGAGGCGACGCACAAACGCCACTGTTTACGACACTCGGCCATATCACTGAGTGTCTCTAACCATCGGTTACGATCCTCCCGAGGTTTCCATCCAGGGAGCCTAACGGGACCTATGTGACCCAGACTCCTTGTTAGGGTTTTCATACCCTCGTGCCAGGTCTTAGCTTGACCACCCTTGGCTTTGTTCCATCCATTACCCGCCTCGGTGAACATCGTTCACCTTTGGCAACCTATCTGGTGACATGCGCAACACCTCCCCCAACCAACGTGGTCTATGGAGGTCGACCAGTTACTCCAGTGGACGAACACAAATACCTAAAACTCTGTGCCCAACCTCAGCATTGCTCGTTCGGTTGCCCCACCACATTCGTGCAATGTTGCTTAGACAGCGGTGTTCAAACACCGACAATCTATTTTTGTCCTGTTTTCTTAACGGTCAAGTTTCTGCTCCATATAGCAGAACTGGTCGAACTCCTGCGGTATACACTCGACCCTTAACAGACAGCCGGATGTCGCGACGGTGGCACAGATGCCTCAAGTTGGCGAATGCCGACCGAGCCTTCTTGATTCTAGTTGACACTTCATCCTCGATGCGTCCACCGAGTGATCTAGTTTGCGACCTAGCTGAATAATGGGATGATTAGGGCTGTCAGTAGTTCGATCGTTTCACACCAAGTGGAGTCAAACCACGTAGGTAACGTGCCCGAGGCGTTTCGACCCCTTTACTTAGTTCGCAGTCGTTGGTCTAAGAGAATTGGAGTCACATTCTGGCCACAGTGGAAGCGATTGGAATCCGTCTACATACCCCCCCCNCCCCCCCCCCCCTAAGCTCCCAAAATCAACTCCTAAGAACACTCAATCTTCCATGGCCAACACCACGCACAGGCACAGCCATCCACCACTCACTCCTATTGATCCGAACCAGTGCGTATCTGTGACGGCCAAAGTACGAGCAACATCCGATCATAGAACTGGAATGATTTCTCCCCCCCCTCACTAAGGAACATTTTAATAAAAATTGTGATGTACTGGCCTGTAGATGAATCACCGCAAACGAGATTACTCACTACTCGGTGTGTATTTTTCTTAACATTGTTTAATCATGGTGTATTCGAACAAATGAATATCAATTGCTCGCTGCATCCGACTGTGACGCATTTTACACTCCACAATCCAAGGAACTATAAATTCCTTTTTGTTACGACAAGCAAATACATGGGACCACTTTTGGTAAGGTTCTGCTGTCCTATACATCTGTATTAGTCTACTAAATGGGTTGACTTTACAGGTTCTGTGTCAAGTTACTGTTGCTAACTCTCAGCCATAATGTATTTCCATGGCTTTTCGGTGGTGAATGGTTGACTCGGCAGGAAAATGAAAAAAGAACGGCCATTATTTTTACGTAGGCAACCAGGTCGTGTGCACCAGTTGGCTAAACTGCCTTCTACGGAAAGTGTATCTGGGTTGTTGCGGCTAACGCACCGCGTACTGAGCGTGCACAAAATTGTATCGCACGTTGGACGCTGACATCCNNNNCTGACATCCACCAATCACAATTGCTGGACCACGGATGTCGTGCTAACGCTCACTGGCCTACTGACGAATGGCGAATCAGCTGTTAACATGTCACTCGGCGGACATGTGATTGGTCAGTATAAGGTATGCTTTTGGTTACTGATGGCACGTGCGGTCCTAATTGGTGGATGAGAGAGTCGAGCGGAGAGCGGATGCCCTGATAACCCAATCAAGAACAGGGGCAGATTGAGGATGCACTGAACAAGCGGAATTTTGCGCATGGGATATGTACTGAGTTAACAGATATCTGGGCGGGAATTTCATCTCAAATCAGAGTCGTCTGCCAGTTGCACTTGGGGGAAGGCTACGGATGTAGTATATTTTCACTGAACAATCGTACCAACGAGGTAAGATGCTAAGCGAATGGTGGTTTGTCCAACATGGATTGTCCTACCACGGGTTACTTGAGGATAATTCAAATGGTAACCGTTCTTATCTTCGCGGACAGATATTCACCCTCATTTTCATGGGTTGTTGTGAGCTGAAACAGAGCACTTCAAAGCTTGGTTCATACAGATTATATATGCTGTGCACAATTTACAAAAAAGAAGAAATTCCTAACAATTTACGTGAATTCCTCCTCTATTGTGCTCGATAGACCAAATATGTGTTACTTCGTGAGTAACTTCACCACTGATAGCAGGTAAAACAGTTGGATTTAAAAATAAAATTGGACTTAAAAGTTTGTCCATTGGAATAATCCAATTGTTCCATTTCAGTTATCATCCACCCAAGAACGGCAGTCAGCGAGTTAGATCAATTTCTTCTTCCTGATCGTTCGATGAGGCTCCTGTCACATTTGCATCTGACTGAGGTTGCATAAACCAATCACACACTATATTGTCTTGCTTTCTTGATGTGGGACTAATGGTTCAGTCATCGGGTGGGGTGGGTTGGGAACTGTTCTAAATATCTACGTAGAATTTCTCATCTGCATCAATGCACCCAGACACTTCTGCTGCACTGTGCGGATAGGAATGGCGTGTGCATTTGCCTGAGTGATGATACATTTTCAATCCACCTGGCAGATCCACATGGTCCGTAGTTGTGCAGGGGACAAGTGAAGCACCATACTGCCTGTCGAGTTTATTTGGTTTGTACTACACAGTTGGTTCGGTTGCGACGTGCGAAACGAAGCTGACGAATTCCGATGGTAAGGCCGGGCCCCGTAAATTTTAATTCTATCCTGGAACTGTTCATCCTACATGACTCATACAACAAATAGTCAGATTGTGAAAGTTTTCAACCGAATCATAATCCTGGAGCCCTCAAAGATAGATTGTGCTATATTTTGTATATTTCAAATGAGAAACGGTCCAATCAGCTACCCAGGGTGGCCGGGTGGGTAGTATGCTTGCGTTCTACCTGCGAGGTCCCGGGTTCGATCCCCGTTTGGGTCGATGGATTCGCACTGCTAATGAGACCTAACCAGGTCCAGATAAATATCTAGTGTTTTTCAGCTCATGGGCTCATATCTCATTTGAGGAATTGATTCCGGAATGGTTTGGTACGACGAATTGCGACAGCTGATACGTATCTGAATAACTGCACAAGAAGTATGCTGAATATAGATATTACTAAACGAGTTCCTTCGTGCTGTCTGTATCGAACCGTTGTCCCCGTGTTTGAGTGACGCGTAGATACGAACTCCGAGCCGAATTCCAGATAATGCAAAATTCGTAGTTTATGTGTGCTATAGGATTGAATAATGCAAAAACAACAAATAGTATAGGGTGAACTCTGTCTTCGTGTGACTACAGATAACAATCTGTATTTGTCAACCCACATACACAACTGCATTGGTAAACTGTGGTGTCTATCATTTCAAATTCGAAAGCCCGGGCAGTTTCGCGCACTCCAGTCACTGATTTCTATTTTTAGATATCAGTGCTTTCCCCATCTTACTTTATTGTTTTCCCGTTATTTTGTTCTGGCTCACTCAAACAGGATTTCAAAGTCTTACGCCGCGATCTAACTATTATTAGCTGCGTTTCTTCTATTCCTGTGAATGAGTCAACTATGAAACTTTTAGAGTATTTATCATACAACTTTCTGTGCGAAATTTGCCAAGAGGATTCTCACAAATCCTGACCATCAGTTGCACGCAGAACTGACACTTTGTCATTCTCATCCCGCCACACGCTCTCGATTTCGTCAAATTTCATCTCGAATTAACGCTTACCGAAATTCTTCTGTTCTCTCACAGAAAAAGTGAGGTCAACCAGTGAACTTTGTTCTAACTTTGGATTATGAAATGTCCTCATGTCCGTAGCACTTTTCTCTTCGTTGAATATGTTCATTATGACGGTTGGTGTGCATAGGTTTTTTTTAAAATGAAGTGTAAGCTTCAGTGCTTGGAAAAAAATTATACACAATACAATACAATATCTCTAACTTTGAGGAAATCCAGTTCCAAGTGAGGCGCACACAGTCAAGCTGTGACAATCACAAAAACGGTTAACGAAAACAGAGAGCCAATGATTGAATCAGTATAGTGCTACATAAGAGACCGGGAACACCAGTTACACTAACTTGGTGGACAAGGATTGTATGGTGATCCCAGCCTGCGAGATGACGCATAACCTGGAGCGACAATTTGCAGTTTTAGGATAACTGTGATCAATCAAGCTTCACGGGTGACGTCAGCAAAGCGCGTGCTTGCCACAACTTATGGACTGCATACCATAGGTAGGTCGTACCAGCCAATCAAAAACGGTGCGGTCCAGACAGACAGAACAACGGCACAAATACTAGAACGCGATTGGCAGACACCCGGATGACCAATGAGCTTGCTTTGTACATATTATTTAATCTCCCTAATTTTTTTCAATAAATGAACTACTACTCCTGTGGCCTTTTCCTCGCGTCTCGGTTACGTGGGATATTTTGTGCAAGTGCCCATGTGGTCCAGTGCTTATGTGATCCAGTCCCTGATTGCTAATCAGTGACTCGTATTCTGTTATTCGTGTTCATCGCGTGCTACTACTACCATTACTACAACCATGACAGAACTACTTTCTGCTCGGGAGCTCCGGAACCAATTTTCTATCGGATTACGACAGCAAGAACTTCAACACGTTCACAAACTACTTATGAGTTAATGATCAACAGAGGAATGCGTTTAAATGCCACCGTTAATTCTTAATCACCGTCACTATTTCTCTCCACTGATAAGCCTTAATTACTGAATAAGCACATTCTGATTGCACTGATCAAACTGTAATGATCACAGAAGTAGTAGTAAAACGCACGAAATTCGGAACACGAGCCACGCAATAGGAATCACAGGACACGAATCTAGGATCAGCTATCACGGACTGGATTACGGAAGCACTGGACCGCAATGGCACGGGCTAGCAATATCCCACGTGAACGAGACGCGAGGAACATGTCACAAGACTGGCAACTCGTAGTTCGTTTATTGGAAGAAATGGAAGTTATTAAATAATATGTACAAAAGAAGATCATTGGTTATCTAGGCTTCTACTAATCATATTGCAATATTGCTTGCATAATTCTGCTTCCTTCTGCACTATCTCGGGTTGGCTGGCGCGATCTGTCAATGGCATGTAGTCAGAAGCCGTACGTGCGTAATTGATGTCACCTTTCAAATTTGATTGGTCGCAGGTGTCCAGAAACTGTAACGCGCCGCTCCAGAGTAGGCGTCATCATGTAGATACGAACTCCGAGCCGAATTCCATGCAGATTACTGGCCGATTCGCCAACGAACCTACAAGGCTGGATCGATAATTGGCAGTTAACTTACAATTACTTGTGAGACGGTGGATATATGCACTACGGATGGGCTCTAATAAGAGCGAAACTCGAGTCTAGTGATTCCACGAGTGTATGGTTGAATCGATGAACTGAGGATTGTACGTGAAGATGAAGTCCCAAGGATAGTCAGTCAAATCAATAAACATCAACTATCCCGCATTACTACTCACAAGTAACTGTGAGTTAAATGCGAATTAATAAGAATTCCCCTGTACCATCCTGGTCTGACTCCTAACCAAAAACGGAATCGGTCACAAGTGAATTGTCAGAATTTTCGAAAATAAAACAAACTTTAGCGACACTCTTTACTTTGCATGCTATAGGAAAGTGTATATTTTGGTCGTTTTGATGACCAGTGTACATGTTTAACTGGAAAGCAATCACAGACGTACACAAGTTAGACAAATGCAATTATAAAGGAACAGGTTAGTATTCAGACCAACGCGTACGTGGCCCTGTGCTCAGACGCATTATCATTGCCCTATTTGTGGTTCAGTGTGTCTGTACTGTCCGCCAGCTAACGGGTCAGAACGTGAACTATAAACCGTCTCTCGAAGGATGATGCACATTTTTTCACTGCGTAGTCGTACTGATCACCATTGTCCACTCGTCCCTTGTGTGCTCGTGCGTGTGCATGTGCGTGTGTACGCGTGTATGT
Source organism: Echinostoma caproni (assembly GCA_900618425.1). NCBI lineage: Eukaryota > Metazoa > Platyhelminthes > Trematoda > Plagiorchiida > Echinostomatidae > Echinostoma > Echinostoma caproni. The sequence continues at coordinate 10,745 of UZAN01040655.1, forward strand.
CCGCGCGCGTGTGTGCTCGTGCCTATGTGTGTTCATTAATCCGAATCCTATTGTCTTACAAGTGGAGCAGATTTGACTTTACACATCTATTTTTTCTTGTACAAAAGACAGGCGAGTACGTGCCGAAATTATTTGCTCTTCAGTAAGTCCGATCCAGCATGTACATGTGGTGATGTCCAAAGGTTCTCCAGCGTGAATCAGACGAGCACAGACCGGAATACTGTGACGCACGGATCCTGCCGGAGGTACGACTGTGATGCTTCGCTCGGTACAAATGTGGATCTGGTCAGCTGTACAGTTTTGACGTTTATGTATGTGTGTGTGTGTACAATTGCCGTGGTAACTCTAAATCACTTCTGCTCATCATAACTAGGTCTATTCGATGAGCCAACCGGATACGATATTGGGTCATGCAGATGTGAAGGGAGTATATCAGGTTTGAACTACACACATACACACATACGCAAATTATCGTTGATATTCCGCGTCACTCTATACTTGGTCAACGGTACTTCCTTGGGGTAGACTAATTGTATTTCATTTTATTTTACTGACTTATGCAAGCACCTATGTCTCATCGCCGTGTTTCACATGCTACTGAAAACCAGCAAACCAATCATTGCTTTCGTTGTTTTTCACCTTCATTGTTCAAATTCACACTTACTGAATTGCAGGTCTCGTATTATTTTGATTACACACATTTTCTGTGTGTGATGAACAGTAAACGGGGTAGACCCTACATGACCATGAAGATCTGCTAGTTGTTCAGTGATGGAAACCGGTAACTTAAGCCTCGGGAATTGGAGTGGCAAACCACATAAGGCTCCGCTGTAGGTTAGACGCGGTATTGAACCAGATGACAGCAAAGCTGTCTAATGCTAAAGTTGAATGGTGGTGGCGGGGCTCGAGTCTCGGACCCTGGGGGTCCAAGCACGCCGATGACGGTGACTAAACCACTGAGCCACCAAGATGAGACAAGGATACCACGTTAATCAGTTGATGGGGGCCTCAGCAATTGGCATCTGATAATAGATGCTGGTGTAGGTACTCACTAAGCGCTATGACCAACCGATAAGTAGATTTAATATGTAAAACTCAAAACCTTAGACATTCGGAATTTAACTATATGTTTCATGGCTGGTCTGCAGAGTTATTTTGAGCTATTTACAGGCAAGCGAGTGGAATTTGTGGCCAGCACGTCACTCGACTCCTTTACGTATTTATTGCTGGTGGTTTGTTCTATAGACGCATTCTTGTGCTCACTGTTCAATCAAATGTGGAAATAACGCATTCTTTAAAACTAATGATCTGGTCTATACCTTCTTCAATTTACGTTGTCCGAATATAATGTCAAGATGTCCGGGTACCGTTTCAAGGTAACTCAAGGCAACCGCCAGCCCCATGTATTTTTCAAGCTTCCCAGCACTGTCTGAATGAGCATCATGCAGCATAGACTTTACAATCTCCTGTTGAAGTGCGGGGGTGACCACTGTGAAACGCGCCTCGGTCGCACACACACAAACACACCAATTCTCATGACATGTTGGCTGATTGTATTTATATTTTGCATAACTTTTGCAAGCTGAGATATGCTTACATTTCAGTTACAAATTGTACACTGGCCGTCACACCGGAGAAAATATAAAAGTATAAACAAATCCAATAGGGTGCTGTGTAAACAAATGTCACCGAAGTGGGATTCACTCGGTTAAAGATTGATAATTTATTTCCAGCTCGTTCCTTGACGGTCAAGATTCGAGCCAAAAATGTTTATTCGAGAGGGTAGATACCGATAAGAGGAACGAGTGATCTAGTGGGATAGACCATAAGATAAGTCAAATTGTGAAGAATGGAGGGACAAAGGTTACACAAGACTTCAGTCTTCAGAATTGAGGGTAGAGGGCAGGATACCCGTCACCACTGGGTCGAAAGTCCGATCATGTGTCACCATCCCCCTATAACCCTTTGAGGTGCTCATCCAAACGCTGCTTGAAAGCAGTGTCGATCTTTCTTCCACTACAGTCGCTGCAAGGGAATTGCAGAGCGTTGTTGACCTCCGGAGAGTCGGTAGATTAACGGAAGACCAACAGACTGAAGTTTGCCCCACGTGAGAGAGTGCACCCGTGTGAGTTCCTCTGTCCGAAACGGGAAGTGCTTCCGTAACTCCGGGTCCATCTAACCTTTCAGGATCTTCCTCAGACAGATGAGATCACCCCTGATGTGCCGATACGAGACTGGGAACAGACCATTAGCCTGCAGACGACCTTCATAGCTGGTCCCGTGTAGTCCAACAACGAGTCTAGTGGAAGCACGTTGTACACGCTCCAAGTTAGCCAGTTCACAGGCCGTGCAGGTGTATGTCGCAGCGCTACCACAATCAATTCTCAGTCTGAAGTGGGAAGCGTACAGTTGTCTGAAAGCGTCTATCGTGAGTCAGCTGAAGGATCTTTGATTGGGTCCCAGAGTGCTCCATGCAATAGCACAGACCACATCGGTGTTTTCTCAGGTCTTTAGTGATGAAGTCACCATAACTCCCAGGTCTCTATCGCGACGTGGTTCCCCGGAAGTTGTAGACCACCTCTGATTCAGCACGCCCCAAGTGCAGATGAGCACATTTTGTGGTGTTGACTGGAAGGACCCCGGTGTCCGCCCACTGAGCCAACTTGTTCAGATTCACTTGAAGAGTACTCCGATCCTCCGCACCCTCAACTGTACGCCAGATTTTGATATCATCCGCATACATAAGGGATGGACTGCGCAGCTGACCGGGCAGGTAGTTGATATAGACCACAAAGAGGAGTGGATTAATAACAGAGCCTTGGGGGACCCCACTGGAGGTGGAATAGCACGTAGATAGCGATCGACCAATACGGACGTAGAATTCCCGGTCAATAGGGAAGTCTCGTAGCCAATTCATGTGACCAGTAATAAGTTCTGTGATTATTGACTCGGCAGAAATAAAAGAGGCACGACTTATTACCATCAATCCTCTACGAATAGTTTTATAGCCTTGTTTCAGTCGACAGGGAAACACTACAAGGGAGCAATAAAGTAAGATAAGGAGAACGGATTGACTAACAAAAGAGAACCGGCCATACTGGCACGCTTATGCGTCTCTCTTTAAGTGTTCCCTTTCCTCCTCTTCCTCCTGAAAAGTCATGTCAGATCAGGCTCTGCTGACACAAATGGATCATGCACGAACAACGCTTCAGCCATTGCTCACGTCAGTCGCATAATGCTGCAGTAGAATAGAATTCATAAGCCACACCTCAAGCGGCTGCACTGGGACACCAATAGATCATGCTCGATCGATATACGCATCAGTGTTAACCAGATTCATATCCAGTTTGTTCGACAATTTCAGGTTATATTCCATCTCTGTGTGATAACACCACAGAAGAGGCACCTTCAAGTACTGAGCAACTTAAATTACCATTTTGGCCATATATCCGAAACGGAATGAGATATATCTTTCAAACCAATTGCAATAGAAATAACGCAACCAGGGCTGTCAAAATATATCATAAAGTTAACGATAGTTACGGAATTTTATAAGAAATTCCAAGTTCGAAAATTGGATTGTTTTACAAAAACGCACTTTTCTGAGTTTGGACTCTGAATTTGAAAATCTTTGTTGCTGAAATCATATTAGACTTACTGTTATTATTCCACAAGGCAGTGCCTGGTCGAGGAGAATTGTTTGTTGCTGGTTACAGTTAAGATAGCAATGATTTGGCATAAATATAACAGATATCGCAAGTCCCGGCAGCAAACAGGGTAAGGAATGGAGCAGTCTGTAGTTATTCTTTGGGGCAAAGTAATTCGCCCTCAATGGTCATATTAATTTTTGATCGTTGAAGGAAACCACCGACCGCATTATTTTGCATACTACTGACAAATGTGAGTAGTACCTCATAACACTACTAAAAACACTTCCACTGCACAAAGTGGGTCGGATGAATTAAGGCTAGGGCATGACATTTATTAGTGGCTATTCGCCAACTGGTGTCGAACAATTGGATTCCCAAATACAGTGAGCCGAATAACAGAAGATGCGCAAAAGTCCAATTTCCCGATTTACTTTCATGACGGACACAACACCGTTGTCCTTCCTAATAGATTGATCATCGAAGCCAGCACCAGTCAGAAATTAGGACAAAGTTGGACAACTGAGTAGGTATTGGGAAGTCAGAACACCTTTTCTGCATAATGCTGATCAGCGCTAAAAACAAACCGCGGTACTAAAATTGGTTTGTTTTGCATTCATGACAGCCTCCGGGTCATCAGGGCAACTTAAAGGACAACAATTCCATAGACATACCTAATAAAAATTCATCAACTTTTCCCCCACCATAGTTTGAGATCACGTGTATAAGCGGATCAATACAGTCTTTTACGGGAACCGAAATGCAACCACCTATAAAAATACAAATGGGCGTTTCTTTTTTGTTGTAAATCACAATACAGACTGGCGGNACTGGCGGATCGGCATTTCTCAATTAGCCAATACCAAAGTATATGCGACATATATCACAAAGGGAGTGTAACCTTTTAACGGAAGGAGTTTGAGAGATCTATGGTGGTCATCCAGACAGTGCTGGGATGTTTCAATAGCTTGAATGAGCCTGACAGTTTCGACGAGGTCAACCAGGCAGCTTGAAATGATATCCGGACAGCCTGAATTACAAACGGTATCGACTTCAGAATGAATCTCACGTGCTGGATCGACTTCTATTCGTTCAGCAATCCCATCGAATGGTATTCTGTCCTGTTCACGATAGACCGCGAGAGGTGGGGGTGAGGGAAGGGGAGTTCTTTGGATGCCAAGTGGATTTTCAATGGCTAGTGGAAACCGTAAAGTGTTTTACGTTGAAACAATTTTTTTGAAAAAGTACATATTTCGCTCAGCCGTATTTGGATCAGCTGTGTAGTTCTGATCGGTTCGGACGAGATATGTCTGCATCCGTCTTCTTTGATCAATTTCGTCTACCAATACTATCCAAAATAGAAATCACGGAAACAGTTATAGTTATTCCACCTTGATGGACTTTGTTCAGCGATGGTTCACTGAAAATCAATTTGTCGTCTGAGTGAAATGGAGGATTTAGTTTGACAATATGATGAATTCATCATGTGTAAATGAGGAGTGAGCTACAAATCTAGGACAGCTGTTTTAACCTAACTGGGTCCCACCAACAGAGCGAATCTACCAACCCAACTGGGATCGAACCCGGAACTGCGCAGATGGGAAAGTATGCATACTACCCACTGGGCCAGTAGGCAGCTGATCACACCGTTTTACATTTTTCTTATTACACAAGATAGTACAATCCGAAATTCACCATATAAACAGACCAAATCCTCCATTTATCGCATCTAATATGTAATCGGGTTGAAAATGATTCCTATCTAGTCATAACCATGGAGGCTGTTACTGAAATGAGCGAGGTCCGATGCGCGCAACAAGCTCGCCAACTTGGGTTGTAGTATATTGCGTATACTCAAAATGAGAAAGTCTGCTCGGCTGCCCAGTGGCCGAGTAGGTATCAAGAGGGAAACTCAGCCGTCCCCTAGGTGTGTCTAACCCTGGGAGACTCCCCGTTAAAAAACACGAGTGCCGGCTAGTGTGAACAATTAAATAATTTAGAGTAATGTCATTGAGTAGTCAATTGTCCTAATCAGTCCCATTAAAATAGTCAAATAATGCATTTTGATTGCTGCCTCTTTCTCTTAGCAAAACCTTGTTAGTGTTTCGTTTGATCGATATATGTAATGCTTATAGGATATAAAATTTAATTATAAGTTGCATTAAATCAATGTGAAATGGTCAATCACAGTTGTAAGCATACTATAATATGCTTGCGTTCTACCCGGTGAGGTCCCGAGTTTGATCCTCAGTTGGTTCAGTGGATTCGCACTATCAACCAGGTCGAAACAGTTGTCCAGTGCTTCCTATCTTTTCAGCTCACGCTTCATTTACGTGACGAATCCACCACATAATCAATTTGTCACCAACGTACCACTTAAAATAGCCCATAGGAAATGTTTTACGATGTCTGGCGATAGTTTAAGACCCCGATATCTCAGTTTGTGCATCACAACACCCTGCCCTCATTCCAGATAGACAACTCATTTCAGATCAGACAGTGGTGGAATTCATTGTCTGTTCGACTCGTGCGCCTTGCGAGTACCTTGATTACAAACACTAAATCGGTCGGTCTGGTAACCCTGTCCAGAAAAAAAAACACGTATTCCAACGATTCAAACAGATACACGCTGCGTTCGGAAGGCTTAGAGAGGGGGAGGGAGTGATGACACAGCGTTCGCGACACACTCGTCACCACACACAGAATTTGGGTTATGAGGTCGTGTCTTTATATGTTGACAACGGCTTGGTGAGACCAAAATGCGATCTAATTTTGTTTTACTATCGCACGTCTCGTAGTCAGTGTCGGCATATGTGAAACGGCTGATCCCACTATGGCAAAACCATTTCGGTTATCGTTGATTGTATGATTCAGCCTCTTAAATTTATTGTGTGCACTGCGCCATCAACACTAAACTTTGCTGCCCGACCGATTCGCTTTTGTTCAACAGCTCTTCACGAATGCTTACGGCGCAATCTACTTCCACGGAGTGTATATCATAGACCACCGATCAATCACCCGGAGGCCTGGAGGATTTCACAATATTTCGGGAGACGCATGGTGGTGTCATCTACAAAATAAACTGCAAGAACTGTTCAAAACACTATATCGAACAAACTGGGAGAAAACTGCCAACAAAGATCCGTGAACACCAATTGGAAGTTGGGATACATGACCCACTATCGTTGATCTCCCAGGCACATGGAACTGGATCACGTGTACACACCAATGCAACTCAATGACCAAATTGCACAACAAAAAGGTCTCGCCTTGACCTGAGAACGGATCGAAACCGCAATCGGGACGAAAGGACAACTTCCTTCCCTCCCACCCTCAACCCCTCGCACCGGTTCAACGGCG
>UZAN01040655.1:30371-45831 GCA_900618425.1 Echinostoma caproni
ATATCGATCAATATACGCAATCTTATCCAAGCGCCCCATGCATGCGCTGTTATGCCTAAATGACAGTTAAAAACTAGTAGTAATCGGGCATACAATCCTCAATTAGGGCCGCTCTCCAAAGAGTTTATAAAACAGCCAGTAGATTATTAAGTGTATAAAAATAGTAATCAATCGCAATGACAGTTGCTTCACGACAGCGAGGGCCAAACGAGAAGACTGCTTGTTTTGCTGCCGAACGAAGCACGTTGGTGAACTGAAAGACAAATAAGTGACGGTCGCGAGGACTATATAATGAAGGTCCAAGGCAGGACACATAGGTTAATGTTGCGCAATCAAACAAGGTGTGTCATAGTACAAACTTGGGGTGATGTTAGTCGCTTGGGGCCAACTGATAAACAGGCGCGCAGGAATCCAGACTCTGTGTGTGTGTGTGTGTGTGTGTGTGTGTGTGTTAATGGATTATGGCAATCGAAACAAGGTGCAGGATGAAAAAGTGCCGAATGAAGGACGGTAGTGTGACAATATGGAAAACTCATCGACTAAATAATCTGATATTCTGCATCTAATACTGATTGCACTGTAATGTACTGTAAGAACTTGACTTGTGCAAGCAACTATGACTAAATTTCAGTCAAATAATATGTTCACCGTTACACTGGGATAAAAATTGAAAAGGTCATAAACGACAATAAAAACATCTAAATAAAAGATCATCTTTTGTAGATTTAAAATCAGTTCATTTAGGATCTTCTTCTTTTCTGTGAGAATCAGAGCCAAATCAGGTGTTGATGAATTGCGATAAATTTTTATATTGCAGTATAAACAGCTATAACTGGATCGGGTGGGTGTGGGAAAGGCAAACCGATAGGTCATATGGGAGAAATTCTAACACAAATTTATTAAAAATATTACAAAATTTTGAAATTAGAATGAGATAAACACGGAAATTGATCATCAAACCACGGTAAACATTGCTTAAATCCTTTTTAAGTAGACCAGGGAAAATAACGGGTGAACAATAAGTTATAACAGGAAAAATGAATTGACAAACAAAAGAACATGAGATTGAATGTTTCACTCTAAATTGTCGTAGCTTGCGTGTCTGGGAGGATAAGCGACTCATTCTACTAACAAACGTTAGAACATGACCGGATCATTATAGGTTGCTCTCGATGAGGACTCCTGGGTATTTGATGGTGTTTGTTCTGATGATGGGTGCGGAATTGATGACTGGCGGTTCCAAGAAATACTCGGATCGGGAAAGACTAACATCACATTTGAAGCGTTTAGAAGCATTCAATTAGAGACCGAATTTGTTTGAGAATGATTGCACTGGTGATAAACTGCCAGAACATAATTATTACCGTTCAAGCTAACAAGATTACTGTACAACCATTCATACTGTTAATTTTTATCTGAAGATTTTGATGGTAATGTTTTACGTAATGAATGAAATGCGGTACTATTATCAGGTTTCAAGCACTGTAAAGTAGAAACCTGGTCAGAATTCATCACACGACAAAGAACAACAGTCTAAAATGGACAAACAATTCCCCATAAAGTGTTGTTTGATTGCGATGAGGATGAAGAGCTAAAAAATTCATCCAGATTGGAGTTAATTTCAAAGACTCAAGACTATCAAGTGCAGGGGTTGTCCTCTACTGCAAAAATACAATCATTACCTGTACTTGTTTCCCTTTTTGGGTTTCGAACCTACTCACAGAGAGAGCACCGTGATGAGCAAATATTTGTATTTGGAAAGAAAGGGGGCGATTACCCACTCTTTGGACTTGAGACCTGCCCTAACCCATAAACTAACCTGCACCAATGACATCGAAACTTTCACTGCTCAACGATGAAGATCACCGTAGAAATCAAGTGAATTGAATACACTTCACGTTGCGCACCTTAGTGAACCACCCAATCAAGAAGCACGGAATAGCGTTGCTACATGTGTGCATGTGAACAAGTGTGAAGGATTTGATCGGAGTAGTTGATGAATTACGTCGTTTCGAAGGGAAATGAAACACGAATTAAAAAAGCAGTGATCGTGGATGGACCGATCAAGAAGATCCACATTCAACAGAAGGTGAAATACAGATATGGGAATCATTGTAAAACTGTTTCCACTTGGTTAGATTTCATCAAGAGCGTGAACCCTTCGAGTCAATCAAATCAAATCTTTCATTACTCTCATTTTACAATCAGTCAAGTTTGGAATTGTTTCAACCAAGTTAGAATCATGGAAGCTGGTGCTTAAATGATCAAGAAGCTAGTACGCATGGGTTGTGTCATATCGTGTATAGGCAAAATGGAAAACGGTCTGATCAACTGTTTAGTATTTCAACGGGTGGCATACTTGCGTTTCACCTGTGAAGTCCCCAGTTGGGTTTTCAATCGGATCAACGGATCCGCAATGCTGATTAGACCCAGATTTTCAGCTCACGCTTCGTTTCCTCCTGTGTTTAGGACTATCGTAAATATCACGATCCGTCGACATTAAGAAATTTTACAAACCTTTCGGACTTTTATATATACAGACTCCTACAGTTCGTCACTAGTGTCATAGATACCATCCTTCCGTTGTCAGAGTTTTTAAGGGATAAATATTACCAAATTGCAATTGCTTGTATTTGGAATGTACTTTGAATCGCTAAAGAGTGAAAATTATCCAAGAAGAGAAGCGGCAAATAATTATTTCTCGGCAAAACTGAACATTTCTTGTTCTTCCAAATCAGTTCTCCTATGACAGATGAAGGACCGACAGATTACTGATGAAGACGATTTCTTTTCATGTTCACCAGTTCACTCGCTCCTGAACTGACCTTTGCTTGGTCGGATGAGAGAACATCACCAAGTTTGCCTCAGTCAAAGAGCGAGTGGTGCGAGTACGGTCACTTTACACCTGACCGAAACCGATCACACCGTGGATGTGCAAAATGTGCGTTCCGTTCAGTCTATTCGATGGGGGTGTCCAGCGCAAGGATGTCAAAGCCCTAGTATTATGTGTGGCACAAGCGATAGCGATTAGAACAGACAAAGCCAACGATGAGCACAGAAGTAGTTCTTGAGATCTTCTGATCATGTATCCCGCTCCTCACAGCCCCTCAAACATCCATTTTGCACACATTATCAAACTGATTGGTTCTAACTCCCTACTTTGTTCCCTGAGTTACGTAATGTACTGTACTTAGCCAGTAGATAAAGGACCATTTTTTCAATGAAATCCAACAGTTGCCTGACGTCATCCACATCATCAACTTCGGACAAGAGCTTCAAAAGAAGACAGCAAAATGTGCTATGAGCGACTGAAAATGAAATGCTTAAAACAACAATAAACTCGGCTTGGAAATGAAAGTTTCGCTTCGTTTCCCAATGCCCATTTATGAAGCAACTATACCATCTAGTCAATAACTATATGCAATTTGATATATTTATAGAGTAGCCGAAATAAATCGATTCAGAGAAAGAGAAAAAAATACTTTAATGTGTGGAGTTGTGGGAAGTAGCATGATGACACACTGTAAGACTGCTTGTTCCGGTGATTGATATGGTTTTATGTTTACGGGAAAGTAAACGATCTACTGGGTGGTTCGGTAAACAACCCACCCTACCCCAGCCCCATCAAACCTGGTCGTCCGGATGTCACTACAATTATTCCAAAAATTTATGTCCACCCACGTTACAGTCGATCTGCAGCAAGATGAAGACAGGCAAATTAGAATGTTTTCAATCTCGTTCAGAGATTAAAAGCGAACCAAATAGAAGGCAGTCTGCGTAACACCGCCAGATGGTAATTGCTCAGNCAGTGGGCATACTGATATATTGTTATTCAAAATAAAAGCCCCGTTTGTTAATCAATGTCCATGCATTAGGGGCACCAGCAATCTGGGTGTGAATGATTGAAAATTCAGCAATTGTTGGAAACAAGGTGGAATGATTGTAGCTGGTGCCACGCTGCTTACATAAGACGCTTAAGGAACGGACAACAATAAAAGTCCCGGGAGAAGCCTCAAATGCATAACCAGTAGAACGATCAACTATTAAACAAGCGACACTGCCACATATACAAGAAGTCTCGGAAGTGGCAACCAGAGTAGTACAACCATCAGGAAATCAAGACAGCAGCAACCATGAAGGCTATCTTATCTCAAGGCCAAAGGAAGATTCCTCAAACGTCGTATACGAATTAAAGTGTCAAGACTGCTAGCAATGCAATGTGAGACAAACCGGTAGGAAACTCAAGAGTCGACTACACAAACACAGTGGCAGCCAAAAGTCACGAGGAGAAGTCACAAATGTCGATCCACATGGATACTGAGAATCAGGTCTTCGAACTGGACAACGTGAGAATAATCGGAAGAGAAACTACCAAATCAATACGGGAATTTTTTCGAAGCATGGCATTCCAGAACGGACAGTATAAATAAGCATATACCACTGGAAACCCTCTGGCTCTATCTAAGGAAACACTGGTTACCCAAGACTGCCCCAGCTAGAACCGGTTCAAACCGGTCTGCGGTTGGTCTAAGAAAGTCAGTCGATCAATATGGAAAAAGGAGGTCCACCATGATAAAGAAGTAGTTGCTCAAATCACAGCAAATGGTCGCAGTTGACCAAAAGGTTTGAAGAAACACAAACAACAAATCAAAACCCTCGAACAAAACTACATAAGATCGAATCCGCAAATATAAGAGGGCACCAATCAGATCGCGTCGTTGACACTCCTATCGGTCAATCGAACGACAGTTGTCTGATTGACCAACTGATTGATCCAATCCGGAATCGATTTGCCTTTGGACCTCGCGAGCGCACGTGTGGTGTGAAGCGGATCCATGCGCAGCCTGACAGGTTCTGTGCACTCCGTCCGACTATAAAATGCAAATGTGTTGAAGACACAATTGGTGTCAAGTTTCCTGTTGTTTTGCAGTGCAGTTGTCAGATATCAAAATCATGATATCAGTGTTCGGAATAGCAGTCTCCAATCTGCTGTATACAAGAGTGAACTCAAGGAAGATACACAGTTCATTGTTGGCTGAAAAGCTGTGCTTGACAGTGAGTGTATCACAATAAAACGAAGTGAACTGAAGTGGGCCAAGAGCACTAGTTCTGTGCGAAATCAACTGCAAGGGAGCAGAGAGTAAGCCGAAGCCAATACAAACGATTTCCAGGTTCTACGCACGCATCGTGTTGAGATATGAATGGGTTTAGCAAAAGATTTAAGCGCTTCGCACGTGTCAAAGTGCTAGAATGCGTACAGCACCTGAAAAACAATAGCACAGAACGACGCAGTTTGAAGCTGGGTAAGTTGGAATGATTGCGTTCCGGATCATTTGAGACGATCGTGAAAAGGACGATCAAATCACCATGGTTTACGATCATCCTGCGTGTAAACTGAGAATATGGTTTCCCAGGAGGTACACAGTTATAAAGACAAAAAAATAAATCCATTTGACCTTGGGGCTACTGTGGTGATTCAACCCTCCGAGATAACTCTAGCCAAAGAGTTATAGCTTCAGGACAGCGAATCAGAGACCAACAGTTTGGACCAATCAAAAGCCACGTGGATCTAACAACAATCCTGCGACGAGAAGAACACAAACGGTTATTGGTTAATATTTGTTTAGTCGATAAACTTTTGCTTTTCATATCACTTCATCCTACTGATTTCCTTTATTAAGATAATCGCCACTTATACACGGCTCGACGTCGGTACGTTTCGGCAGACAATTACCGTTGTGATTCCGCCATTTGACCGCGATTGTGATCCGGATTCCTGGTCCACGTCTATCTCGATTACTACATTCATATGTATTAACAATCGAGTGCACTTTACGGAACTCCTTTAAGACAACAACAAGTGGATAACCGTTTGCAGGGACAGATGAGGTGCTTTTGGGTTCCACACCAGACGACCCAAACAAGATTGTTGTTCCCCAGTGTTTGCAAACGCTTGCATTCAATTTTACAACTGGAGTAATTTCCGAGTAAAATCAAATGTTCTTACTGTTCTTCTTGTTGCTGTTGTTGCATTGATATTCCCGAAAGAAATTTATATAATTGGCCAATTTTCGAGCAAATCACATGCCTGTAACAGAATTATCAACAGTTTCAGTGTCCAATGAGAACCACCATCTGGGTGTCGATCTTGTAACATCTCTCTGATATCTCTGTACTCAGCCACCACGTTCTGCCTCCGCGTAACACTGAATCCAGGATTAGCATCCACTTTTTATTTGATGTCGATGGGTTCTCCTAGTTGGAAGTGTTGGTTGCCAATGTTTCGTAGCCAACCGGCAACACTTCCAGCTCGGCGAACCCATCAGTATCAACATCCGGTCCACAATAGATCCATTACTCTCTTGTTTTGTCCCAATTTTAGTACACCGGAAATCCATTACAAGAACCAAGTTTCGCGTGCATAAATTTTATTGCTTACAGACAAAATCACAACGTTCACGTCTGATGCTATCGGTGTGAAATAGATCACGCTTCGTTGGCTTAAAGTGTTGAAATTGGATCAGATGAACATGTAATGCGTTCTGTAGTCGGACCAACAATGAACTGACTGGCTATCCCTGAAGAAGACAAAACCTGAACAAACATGAATTGGCAACTGGGTTCAGCGCTGGTATGAGCCGGTAGGCACAAGCGAACACAAACGTCTTCTATGCCCGATGGGTCCGGAGTCCAAAACCCGGACGGGATTACTGCTAACCTGGCTTTAAGGAGAGCGAAACTCGAGTCTATGGTGCTTTCCGAGTATACGGTTGACTGCAGAAGAACTAAGGATTGTGCGTGAAGATAAAGTCCGGGGAAAATGGTCAGTTTAAACCAAAAAAATCTGTTCGTCCATACTTCGCCCCGATCCAATCAAATACGGCGTAGGTTGTGATTAGGAGGACTAGATAGCGGCCGGCCAAGCACAGGCTGAAGTGGCGACTCATTCGAGCAATCATTCCCACGGGGAAATATTTTGAACTAAACTTATTCTATCATACAGATGCGTAGAAGGAAAGGAATAGGTTTGCATTCTAATCGGCTATCACATTTGTAAAAATTCCAAATTGAAGGAATTTTTAACTGATCGAACTTTTAGGCCCCATAAGTTCTAATCGATTGATTGATGAAGAAAGCAGTCTAATTTTTTTTGTTCATTTTTTGGTGCTCCGCACAAAAGTGATACATCAATAGTTATATGAAAAATCTACACCACCCACTACCGCGGCACGTAAACCACCACAGAGAAATTCATAAAAATAGTTCACATGCTATCTCTGGACGAACTGTTTTGTTTACAGGATAAACAGGTTAGATGAAACCAACCGAAAGGTCAGCTGGAGCATTTCTTACGTGCCAGCCTGTTCCGATCAATAAAAGCATCACGGCAAGCCTCCTGATGTTCCACTTTTTCTATTCTACTAACGGAGGTCATTTGCGTTGTCTACGCAACAATGCGCTGACCATGTGGGCAGAAGTCAAATGTTATTCTTATTGTTACTCGTCCCAGGGACCGCTTCACTTCCGATGGGAACGGTACGAACCTATTAACCTTTCATTGTAAACGAGTTCTTTGAACGTTGCCTACACGGTAAACATTGATGGATGAATTTCTTCACATGTTTTCCACTAGTCTAACTGACAACTTCTGTGTTGTCAAGGTCATACTAAATATCACATGCCCAGCACTGATGGTGGCGGAGGCTGGACAATAATACTTCCAGACCAAGGCGGAAAACAGATGTGTAAAAAGAAAACAAGAATATTCCCTTTCGTGAGGGGCCAGTAGGTACAGAGATCGGTCAGAGACGTGAAAACACGTGTCAGGTAACCACGGGCAAAAACCGTATATATATCAACAAAAATTGAAAGATTTGACGTATGCGTTGCATGGAACGTTCGTGAATCCACTTAGTGACTAATCTCCAGAGTGAATGAGCTGTCGTTTAAGTAAAAGGGAATAGTAGGGTTTGGATTGTCGTAAAACTTCTACTTAGTTGTTTGAATTGATCTCATTCGGGTCTGAGTGGGTGTAAATGCAAACCAGTGAACGTGAAGTGACCATACCGACGCACTGATGGACTACGTAAGTGATGGAATGGGTGAACCATCTCGGGTTTGACTGCAAACAAGTGTTCCCATTTGAATGGAGTTCAACCTATCAGATCTTCCTGTTATTCCTTATTGGAAGCAGAAAATAGCCTGATGCCAGTCAATCCAAGCAAGAGTAGTGTTTATCTAAAAAATTAAATTCCATCAAACGAAATCCCGTGACACTTTTCTTGACCAATACCCAATAACAAGAGACCAACAAGATTTCATACAACTGGTGATCAGCCTTTGAAAACTGTTCACTTCTGACTGATTTCTACTCACCAAAATCATTTTGGGAGTATTACGTCTAGCTCAGATGAACTGCTTTTAAATCCAATTCGCGAACTATCTAACTTACCATAGGGCTCATCAATGCTTTCCATTAACAACCGCCTATCGTATTTGGCGGACAACAGAGAAAATGTGCAATTTGTCCCTCCAATAGCAATCAACTTTGTGCTAAAAAACTATTGGTTTAACCGGACCAGATAATTTGCATGGTGGCGGGGCAATGGTTTAGTCACTGTCACCGGTGTGCTTTGGACCTAGGTTCGAGCCCCTCCACCCACCCATCCACCGAACTTTGGTGGTAGGCCGATTTGCTGTCGTCCGATTCAATACCACGCCTGAACCAGCCAGGCCTTTTGTGGTTCGTCACTCCAAGTCCGGCAGGGCTTCGGTTACCGGTTTCCATCACTGAACAGTAAGCAGGTCTTCGTAATTTTGTGGGGGTTCCACCCCGTCTACTGTTCATCACACAAATATATGTGTAATAAAAAAACAACGCGTCGGATTTCAGTCCCAATGCAACATCATTATCAGTAAATGTGGTGTAGTTCTATTGACTAATCCGGTTCTTTGTATGAGATATATTCTTGACTCAAATGGGCAGACGGAAATCAGAGATGCAATTCACCAGGTTTCTTTCAAAGTAGAAGAATTCACTTTTTAACAGAACAGAGGCAGGTGAACGATCTCAGAGATTCTCATGTCCGCGGGGCTGATGGACAACACTTCACCTAAAGCCATCCGAGTAAAATGGCAATTCCGATGGTTGATCATCCGACGGTATCCGACAAAATTTCAATGAAACAAACTATCGTGAAATAAATTTGTATGGCGATTTGATTGGCGATGCAGACGAAAACGAATGCCTCGTGATCAACGCCCCACTTGATTACACCTCGATTATGTGCCAAAGAAACAGGTCGTGAAACGACAACGGCGGAATAACGAGTTGGCAACGAGCTCCATTTTCTATTTTTTAGGCAAACCGACGATCACAGTTTTCTTAAATGTCGATCAATTACAAAGAAAGGTTTCTCCTTTGCCTCTCACAGTAAAAGTCACATTATCATTTGGTCGGATAAGGTAAAAGAAACAATTTTTCGTTGTCTCGAAAGATGTTCAGTGGGATCAGTGCGATTGCCCACATTACCTGAGGAAATGACCAGCTGTCGGCTAGTCCAAGAACAGTTCCTGTTTTCGTTTCAGCAACACGTTCTTGGACAAATGTATGCCTAAAATGCCAAACCAGTGAGTGATTCAATGACTGTGTGATACAGAATGTGTTCAGTGGAACAGTTTCACAATGAACCGTGAAATCATTATACAAATGGTACTGATTGAACTCGTGCAACATCACTCTCATTTTGGTAACACATTTCGATTTCCAATGTTACACTTGCACATCTATAGCTATGGCTGAAGAGTATTTATTCCGAATGTTATCTCACACTTCAATAAGGTTAGTTCTCTTGCATCACCGTTTGAATGTGTGCAACTATCGTGATGAAAATCTGTGGTAGTTCGAAAGTTACAGCTCAGAATTGAAAATAGCATTTTATGCAGAGCAGCATGGAAATTCATTCTTTTCGGGGACGTTTATTCTGGCCAATACACTCATTATTAATAGCTTATTGTTTTTCGTTCGGTGCACATTAAATAAGCCGAGTAATGAAAATTTTCTAGATTAACTATATTGATAGATTATGTAGCTACAAGCTACTCACGAAACATTCCTCATCCCACGAAAGATATAAGTTGACCCACGGAAGCTGACCTTGAGGTGTGTGGCTCGTTGATTAGGCGTTTTGTAGTGTCACCGTACTCTATCTTATCTAATTTGAAGAAACATAGAAGAGATTTTGTCACTCTGGCAATATGGATAAATTGATTTCACCAATGAGGCAGGTTTCCGATAACTGTCACTCTCCAAATGCATTCGTAGAAGTCATATTATTCCCAGATAAGGGTTACTGTAGTATCTCGCTCGACTTTGGTCATAGAAAACGGTTAGACCTCATTAAATTTTTTTTGGCACTTTTATACGGTTTCTGGATGGGCCAAACCCAATGTCGAATTCATTCAACTCCCGCCCAGCAGTTGGGATTTGAATGTAATCAAAAAATTTTCCTTGTAGTAGAAACAGATAATCTAGTTGCCTCAATAGTGATCATTAGTGGTTGGGGTGTAGTATGGATTAGAGGATACTGGCAAATGCTGTTGGGCAGTCAACTCGATGGATTCTATGCAAAAAACGACTGCCTCTGGTGCTCAAAAAGGAAGAAGGACAAATTGAACATGGACGAGATGAAAGTACAACACCTGTATCAGGTCTATGAGTCATTTGTATAAATAAATTCTGTTTTTTTACTGAGGCTTTGTTATTTTATTGGCATTCGACTAATGGAAGAAACAACTGCTATATTGTGTCAGATGTGGAGCGATATCCTATTCAGTCTCGTGAATGTGACTGGAAACTCGAAGCCTGGGGGAGGAACAAGGCTGACGAACGTCAAGGTGTTGCACGAGTTCGATCAATACTTGTATAAGGACCTCCAGAGGTGAATAAATATATTGCTGTCACATTGATATTATCATGTGGCTTCTTCTACATGTTGTGCATGGAGGTTTAAAATTTGATTGCGTCCATCCATTGATATTTATATTTTCACGAAGTCGGCGAAAACTACATATAGTCTGTTGAGAACTTATTTCATTATTTGAGTATTATGTGACATTTGAACATTGAAGAATCCTCAGTTTTTAGTAATGTAAACTTCGTGTTTGACGTGTGATGTATATGCACAAACCGTTTGACCGCCAATTCNCGCCAATTCGAGGGAGTTTACAATCGAATATCAACGACTGTGTTCACACCCGGAGTTTATTCATTGTTGATTTGTAACTGTTGATTTATAACTTTGTTGTATATCTGAACCAAATAGTTAAGCAGTCGCAAAGCAATCTCAAGACCGGATACAGAATCATCGCAATGATTTTTTCGATACTTGTTCGCCTCCAATCCACTCCCCCCGAGCTGCAGATTAGGTTTGCATAGCATAATTCACATCGGGAGTACAAGTATAAGAATGACCANNCCTGACGAGCGGCAAGGACCGCGAAACCGGTCGAATCTCAAAGTGTATTTGTGCATTAAACGCACGAATAACGTTAGTGGTGAGAAAACAGATTGTGTTTTAATTTGAATAGGTTTGTAAAATCGGATCTCACATTGCATTTTGGTCAGTAACCGTTGCCATTCTGTAGTCTCTAAAACTAGCATGACATCATCTCTTGCTGAAGGAGGTTATGAAAGCATATCTCTGCATCGGAGAAAACTGACCAAACAATCTCACTGGGTCCATTGTGAATAAATGTAATGGTTGAAGTACGTTCACCGATCACCAATTACGAATTACGTATTAGGAATCACGGACGCCACGAAAGGACTGAATCACCCTGGCACTTGCAAAACGGTATCTCACACAACCGAGACGCAACGGAAACACTACAGAATTAGCAGTTCATTTATTGAAAGAAACAATAGGGGTAAAATAATACATACAAAAGAAGCTTATTGGTTATCTACCAATCGCGTGCTCGTACTCCCGGCGTCGTACAGCTTATGTCTGGGCCGCACGGCTTCTGATTGGTTAGTACAATTGGCCTGTGGTTCTGAGTCTAGAATCTGTAACTCGTAGGCGCTTTGCTGGCGCCATTTGGGAAGCTTAACTCATCACAGTTGTCCAGAAACCGTAACGCATAGCTCCGTGGTTCACGTCATCCCGAAGACTAGGATTACCACAATACTACACAGGATTCTGAGTATGCTCGGTTTCAGTAAGTTGTTTTCATGTTGCTTCCACCCAGTAAATGTATTACCGGCGGGAAAATAAAATTTGAGACAGCAGTGTTCATACGAAAGTGGTCACGCTCAGCACAGAACGTTGGACCACAAACCGAATCACCCCATACGTATGCGCACGGAGTTCCCTAATCCACGTTTCGTTACATGCACAAGATAACCGAGAATGGGAGTTTGACACGCCCCAAGCCGGATGGTTATTAAGAAACAAAATACCGCGAGCGAGAACTAAACCCGCCTTCGGTATCTTGCATGTAGCATTTCATTTCATTCTCTTGTACAGTAAGATCGCTTCATCGTTGGCTATTGTCTTGTCCCTCTCACCCGTGACCTCAAACAACTAAATTTCCTCTGATCTGATTAGATCGTTTTCCGCGAGTTGCACAACTCGGAATCCCTCATCCTGACACGAGACTGTCTGATCACCGTGCTCTTGTTGTCACCTATTGTCCAGCTGAGTGATGAGGACACTCGTGCATCGCGTAGTCGAAGTTCACTGGACTATGGACAAGGTGTGGGTTCTCCCACGGATTAACTGGGCAAGTATCACATCCTTTGTTGTAGTTGAGCCATCCGATCGATCGATCGTGTGATTAACAAACCGGCATAGGACGAGGATAGGTTACGAATCCCATACTGCCTAAGTGTTGGTAGGGAATCACCACAGGAGAATCAGTTCTGGAGCGATGCACCATGAGGAAATTTCGGAATGAAAAAAGTTTTGTGCAACGTTGACATTGTGCGAACACTTGACTGATTGGTCTAACGTACACGCACTATTTTTCTAAGTCGGTCCGGAACAGGAATATCATATGGAAAGTCAAGGATCGACCACAGTCGATCGGATATCACATTGAAATATTGGATTTGTCTAAATTAGGCTGTACTACGAAGGTAATCAATACATAGCGAATGGATGCGCAAAAGCGAAGCCTTCAAGAGGGCTTAAATAGACTATTGAATCCTTTTCCATTAAAAGAACTCAGTTACAAAACATTTCAATAAACAAGCAAATGGCTAGGTATTCGACGGTGATCGGGGGAAATGAGCTGTGTTTTATTGTTTCACTTGACTCTGAATAATATATTTATCTCCGTAATCTGAGGTTAACAGGCTAATAACAGTTTGAAAAATTGTCTGACGTGGAGGGGATAAAGTAAAAATCCCTGTTACCAATCGAGGTCTGACTACACTCTTTGGTAATGTAATTTGTTAGAGAAAAGAGTAACTTGTCATTCCCTAAGGACAATGAGAAACGTCGATCGAGTATTAACGATCGATAACAGTAAAAACGCAGTTACACACCTGTTTCTCGCGCGGGATTACAACACCCACAAGATAGAAGTGACACGAATCGGCACCTGAATGACTGATCTGGTTTACCCAAATACACTGCATCGTGGAGGAAACCCTTTTTGTCATGACCACTGAAAGAAGACAGATTGAAGTGAAAACAACAACAACAACAACAACCGTTCGCAAAATAATTCATCATTTTGATCAGTTAGCTGTTCTTACCAACCAATCACGCACTGCAAAGACCACTGAGGTAAAAATCACAGAAATGGTACCGGGAGAGATCGATTGGGAACACGAGTGAAACGATGATGAAACACACATGATTATTGATCATCGAAATGAACACGCTTTGCCCCAGAAACTATGATATCTTTCAGCCCACAGAAACGCAATCTACAATCGTGAAAGAAAGGCAAATCTACATATCATGTCTGAAGCCGGTATCGGGTCATTAATCAAACCATCTCATCGGAATTCAGGTGAATCGACAATTTTGTGGTTGGAACAAATAGACGACTTGTTGTTGCGCCCATTTCAGCCTTCATTCACTGCGCATCGCTCTAATTCATGATCTTTGGATTACTTCTCTAAAACGATGTCTACCAAATTGGGTCACACCAGCCTATTCAATTGTGGTAGTTCATTTGCAAATCAGATTTCATCGTGTTTTTCTCTCTCGATTATTTTTACGGTAAACATCATTCAGAATAGATGCATATCAAGTCGGTGATCTAATAGGCTAAATTGTGAACAATAAAACAGAATAAAATTGTCAACAAAAGGCATGCTTTACTCCCGGTTTATACGTACTTTTGGGCAGTTTGAAAAAGCACCGTTCCCACACTTGCTATCAGCGTTCATTCGGCCACACACGGAATAGGCCGTTCCAGTATGGAATCCGTGGTTGAACTGCGACAAGAAAGCTCTAGAAAATCGGCAATGGTTGGCAACAAAATTGGTAAAAGGTCTGTATAAAAAGACATACCCCGAAAGACTGCAACTATTGGAGCTTTACTCATCTCAATATCGCCGACTTCGGGGGGACCTAATCTTGACATACCATATGCTGCATCAAACCAACCACCCTTGCCGTTCTGTTCTGACTTTATCTCAAAATGATCACCTCGGGGGAGATCCACTAAAGTTGAAGACCCAGAACAGCCACCTTGATTGTCGACCTCACTCGTTTGCAGTCAGATTGTGCGGTGTATGGAATTCTCTTCCATCCCATGTAGTGTGCTCTTAATATTGAACTATTTAAAATGCAACTTGATGAAGCATTGGAACACTTAACATTTCGACATCCGTGTGTGACCATGCAAATTGTTATGATTATTATTTTCTCTCTCTCAAAAAATTCTGTAAAAAAATGTATGGGGCATAATAAGCTTTAGCTTTGTTAAATCACCCATAGTAAAACTTTGACTTTTAAACAACTTGATTATCATTTGCTTGTGCAGATAAATGGACATTTCATCGTTAGATCAACTGATAGCCCTACCGCGTGTGTTTGTGCTCTAATGATGGTCGGCTTGGAACCTGAAACATCGTAGTTGATAGCTGTACAAATTGAAAAAAAACGTGACTGGGTAAACATTTCCTCCCATGCAACTGCTCTGATTTTCTTTTTATTTGTTTGAACTCATCGATCTTCACCAGTGGACTTATACTGTGGATTAGATTCATTCACTGGTGCGATATCCAAGTGAAGCGTGATTTCGGATAAGAACGCTGCTGGCCCGTCTGTCTGCTCGCGTGCTTGAAGTATTCCTTCTGTGGCCACAAAAAACAGTTTCACAGGCAAATGATTTGAATTAATAGAGAAGATTCTGATCTGTAAACATACAGACGCGTTAAAACTGTATCGTTCACCCAACCCTTAAGAGTCTCGATACTTTGAGTGTGTAGATCGATTTC
>UZAN01040655.1:56976-73114 GCA_900618425.1 Echinostoma caproni
TATATATATCGTGATACACAATTCCTGGACGCTTGCAGTCTCTCATCTGGCACAAAATTGGGCGAAAACCAGGAGTTTACAAAGGATATACTAAGAATATTATTTATTCTAGTGGTAACGTGTGAAAACTAACATTTGATAGAAGCCATACAAGGGAAGAAATACTCGAAAAACAATGTCAGAGTGGCCGAGTATTGAATGTAATTATAGCAGGATCGGGCCCGGGAATAGCACCTCCTATTAAATCAACGGTTTCAGTAAAAAATAGCGACCCCTAAAAAAATAGATACAGTTGAACCAGGTAAGGGTATCAGTTGAAAACTACGCTTCAACTTGAATTTGAATTTAAATGTGAAAAAAGCTTTTGAGGAAAAAATAGTCGCCGTTTGGACCAACAACAAAACCTCGTTGGTCATATCCGATTTTATGCTGTTTGAGGATTTCACAGGATTAGAAATTGTGGCAAAAGTCATCAGCGATCTCAGAATGTCGCAATTTTCAAGTGAGCGTAACCGAATAGAGGCATAATGCAAAGTACAGGTATCAGAGGGACCGCTGAAGCTTGCATAAGCAACTTGGCGGTGCACGTATGAATGTCTTCACTTATCTGATATCTTGCAAATGTGTATTCAATTTGTGGAGTTACAATGACAAACAGCCATAATGTATTGGAAAATGGTGAAACCTGATATACCATCGCAACGAACCCCACAATCCCACAAAGGATTAGAACGGAGAACGGCACAGAGAGTAAGGACACCAGTGACCAGATTAGTTAAAACAGTCAACCAACAGTATTTAGCTAAACCGCATATATGCGAGCTACGACGCCAGTTGGTACTCATTAGCGATTCCTTCTACAAGATCTAACAAGTCCAAATTCATTTATTCTTTGGACTGTTTATCAGATGGACGAAACTAGTGATCAGTCAAGAAAAGACGTCTACAGGTCACATGACGAGGAGAGGCCGAAATCCCGGTTCACATGTTCAATCTCACGGTTCTCGTTGTTGAATTCCCAAACCCAGTAGTAGGTTGCTCAGGTCATCCGGATATGGAACAAGCTTCTTTTCTGTGACACAGCAAACGGAAATAAAAACATTGTGCAATGCTTAATCTATCCACCGTGCATCGCAGGAAAGTTCAACATACAATCTGACGACCATGTACCTCTCATCACTGGTTAAGCGTGTCCGCTGAGGTCTAATCGAATTTCCCGGTACAGCGTTTACTATCTAGATCATTTATTAAAGCTTTCATTTCTATCGAAAATCTATCACAATTAGTGCCATCTCAAAGATCTACAGACGACCGGAGTCCATCCAGTAACGAATACTATGTTTGCACGTATCACGCAATAACCCGGACAGTTCACAACGATCGCTCTCGTTAGAAAAATATCGTGGTGTGGCACTCAGCAATGCCGCTCGGGTCTTACTAAAAGATCAAGGATATATGCGCGCGATGCCACCACCTTGAAATAAAATAAAATTGTGGTTAAACAGTCGCAATAAACAGTTGATTCTTGATAGGGAAGTGGATTGACTTTTGAGGTCACCCGTGGGCTAACTACTCTTGGAAATGGACCACTAACTTTCCGTGTGGATCAAAACGTCACTGCAAGGATCATTTTGTTCGGATCTCAGATTGCCGTTGAGCTCATTCAACACGGGTCATACGAAAACGCTAAAATCTGAATGCAAACAGATTCATGGGAGACAATGAAGATGGAATTATGATCGGCACCCGATCCCATTTTCAACTTGCTTATTTTTACCTTTCTGAAATCGTCAATGATTCTGTTCGCATCAAGTATTCTGATCCTAAATCCCATGGATAATTGGACAGGGAATAAATAACGAGCTGCTAAATTTGGGCGCATGCTCTCAGTGCGAATGCCAGCTACTTTCTCTCAGTAAAAATGTCGGAACCAAGTAGCTTAGCAATTGGGGAGCGAAAAACATCAATCAATTCACGCATTTGTGAATTTAATGTGATATTTGAAGTAACAAATTGGAGTACTGCTTCCCTCAAAACAAAATGATATAAATTGACTTATCTACAGACTTTCGTTCGGGAAAAGGATCGAAGATTCAAAAAGCCATTCCCCGAGTTTCGGAATAGATATGTGCAAGTGACAGAAAACTACTCATATCAGTCGTCTCGTTCTTGCCTACCAAGAAACATTGAGTTACTGCTTTCTAAACAAAAAATCCTCACGGGCATCGCGTGCGGATAAACCATTGCACGGTGACCTGATAGGGGACAATTCTTGACAAAATTTCAATTTGGCACAGAGCCCAAGCGGTTGGAACAGTATGCAGGGAAACAATAAGAGTAAAGGATATCGGAAATAACATGTTGAGTATGCCGCTGCTCGCCAGGAGAGAAATCCTCAAGGAATACACTTGATTGTCGTCGGTCGTCACGGTCACCTATTGCACAATGCCATCGATCAGTCCTCCCCCCATACTCTTTTCCGCTCATTCGCAGTAACCACGGCTAGGAGGGAATAGCTTCGTACATAATAACCAAAGTATCTTCGCTGTAGAGCACGGAAGAGCTTCATTCTGTTGCGATGCTATGCACCGTAAACCAAACTGTCATTTTACTCACAAAATCACTCGAGGAACAGATCGCTAGAGCCAAATCTACTCGGAAAGAAGTACCTCTCGGCACAGGTAGTGCCACCGCATGACGTACACCTGGAAGTAACACAAATGGCTATCCAGAATCATCCAGTTAAATCTGAAACCGCACGAAATTCGAAGTAGGGCGTATGCTGATGAATGGTATTGTATCCTAATTGAACATTGATAAATCTTGTCAAGTTAGTCAGTTTAGTTAAAGAAAAACTGTAGCCCCTTTTGACTAGAATTATGGATCTTAGACGGTTTGCCGTCTCCAAAGTAATCTTTATTGCAATGCACACCAAATTGGACTAACTTTCTTTAATGTGATATCAGCAGGCGGGAATACCTATTTGTCGTGGTTTAGTTTAGTGCAACCGACGACTGGAGACAAACAAGAGATGATACGACTGATGCTTGTAAACGGTGCAGCCCGCCCGATTAACCCATTGTATAAGCTCATTCAATTTTTCGTAAACACTACATCTTTGCCTAACTGTCAATCGACCAGACGAGTGGCCAAAAAGATCAAAAAGAGATCGGAGTACGGAAGCGCAAGACTACTGGTTGTCTGAAAAGCCTAGCCAAGTTTCCACAGGCATTGATCGACTGTTATTTTCATATCCGTTATTCTCATGAACCGCAATGGAGGACCCAATTTATAGCCGAAATGTGTCATATATACTGCCATTTCAGAATGTAACACGAAAAAGGCCTAGATAATAGAACGACCCCCTTGCAAATTTTACCTCAAGTTTGGGAGATTCCTACCAGAGGGCAATGATATATATACATATATATATTTCACACTTGTGTGAGGATAGACTGTGTGCCGGGAAAATCATGGTACAATTAGTCATGACTGCTTGAACCCTTACACTCATCNTGGTCAAATCCAAACAGGCACTGAACCCGTAAACGGACTGACGATTGAGCATCACGTGACTCTATTTGTCTATCCATCAGAGACCACGGGGGCATGGTGAACGAGATTGTATCACAAAAACATACGCCTTGAGAACATGTGAGACTCGTAGATTTGATTGGCTCTTAGGCAGACTGATCTGGGCGTTTTATTCGATTCATGATCGGATAGCAGCGGGCTCAGAAACACAGATTAAGATCGATAGACATTTGAGCGACCGGAAATGTAACACAAAGAGCAAATGTACAACACCAAGTAGGCAACAGAACGAGAATAAGTGATCACAGAAGAACATTCATACCGGTGAACAATGAGGACATTAGCGGTGTATTTCGAATCAGAGCGGCGTGCGCGCGTACACACATGCAAGATATTCGAGAATATAGTTGTGCTGACAAAACCATACAACAGAGCCATAAGTCATCCTGAATGATGCATAGCGTTTATCGTACAGGGAGAGAACCTTTTTAAACACGAGAAAATTGCGAGCGACAGACATATGCAGATACAAATATGTGCGTGCGTGAAGCTGCTTTAACTAGTGAGTCTAGGAGAAACAGATAAACAGTCTCAACAGTACAACGCAGATAAAACTATCCTATGTAAAAAAATAATAAGTGAAAAATCTGAAATTTCGAATTTAACGTGGGACAGCGTGCGACAACAGCTGTCGCATGATGCGGATGAGACTTCGGGACAAATCTGATTTTTATCAAAATGAGTAAGTAGCTTTGCAATTTGGATAATTGAAACAAATGTGTGAATCCCAGAGCACTGGATATGTATGTGCACATTTGGAGCTTTTGAAAAGAGGGGAAAGGCGGTGCGGTGCGGGGTAGGGCAGCACAAACACTGAGCATTCATTTACAGCATAACAGAGGCAGACAGAGACAACACCGAGCATTTGAAACGTGGTTTCAAACTGAAATGTAAAACCACCGCCCAATCAGTTAGACTGCTGTGCCGTTCCCATTAAACGGTTTTGGTGGCGGGTAGGGAACAGAACGAGTGGCCAGGGTAATCGGTGCCGCATCTAACTTTGGTAAAAGTTTGTCTTCCATAGGATAAGGGGCACATGGGTTGGGTAGTACTGTCATCACTCCTGGTTTATCGGTTACCACTGACTCCTGCGGTGCGGTGGGTTTGGTATCCAAATTTGCTGCGGGCTGATTCACTTCTTCTTCTTCATTCTTCTTCTTCGTTGGATCTCCGGGTATGGGTAACCCTAGGCGTTTAGCTCGATAACGGGCCCAGATTTGGGCCAACACGTCGGATGTGACCAACTCGCCCGCATTGTAGGAGATCATTTTCAGTAGAAACACACCATCCCGTCGTAGAAACTTTTGAACAAACTCGTGTAACAACCCAGAGTCTCGAGAATCGAAGTGCTCCCGGAGCACGAGGTACCGTGTCACAAAGTCGACCGGACCAGTTCGACTGAGCATGCGCAGCGACCAACGAATCAGACTGAACGCGGTCAGTGAGGCGACGAACAGCACCCACCACCAAAGGAAAATATAGATTTTCTCATTCAACATGTTGACTGGAAGCACACACTGGGCGGTGGCCGTGTTCGTGCTGGTACCCAAATGTTTGACCGGTGCATAGCAGTAGGCAACTCGGGGGAAAATGAGTGTGGCTTCCCAGTCACGTCCGTTCAAAATGTTATGCAACACGGCTACTCCGAAACCGAAATCACCATCCCCGCGTTGAAAACCGAGAAAGTGTTGCATCAGAAATAGTTGACCAATCGCATTCCCCAAATAGAGTAGCTTGAGAAGCAGATAGGCCAGGGAGAGACACGTGCCTCGATGCCTGTCGAACCGATGCAAACAGGTTGCACGCCACAAGCGTGAACACACGGAACCCGCTAGACTCTGGGACCGTTCTCCACCGAAGTGATCACTGTGACCATCGTATAAATTGGTCTCCGGATTCGCATTTCTTTCCATATCGTGGGGTGGTGCTTTGGGGTCACGCAAGGGACGCATTTGAAAGAAACCATTCCCGGTTGGGATTGTCTTTTCATTCAAATGTGAATCGTCCGCTTTGGCATTCGAGTCCTGATTGATCACGTGGTTGTGGGCTAACGCACGATGTTGCTGTTGCTATTTTCACCATTTCAGACAAAACCGGGGGACCAAGAAGATGATGTCGACCGAACGGAAGTTTGCATGCACAAATACATTCATATCAAAACAGGAAAGGGGAAAGGGGAAATGGAGATGCGATGAGCGCGTGCATGCGTGCGTGCGTGCAATGGCATGGATTATATATCGATTGGATGACGAAGCGCACCGACACACATGAAGACACGGCAAACAAGACATGCAGACATTAACACACACACACACACACCACAATGAGTGGCACCAAAGCGATGAATCACAAATAGTTGCGACAGTGCATTTTGTGTAGGCAGATATTACGTTGTACGTCAACAACAACAACAACAACAATTAAAAATTATGACAGAAAGACAAAAAAGGCATGCGAAAGGACTCACAATTCAAGAGGAACTACTAACATGCAGAAAGTGATAAGGATATAGGAATATCCAAGGTTTCGCATGAGGATTCGTTCCCCGGAAGACACGAAATTTAGAACCGAGACTGGGATAAACGAATATGGTTTGTAAACATGTTTGGATGTTCGGTTTTTCACAGGCACCAGGTACTGTTAATGATGTTGGTTGTGGGTTTCATTCCTTGGCAGATCATGAATTCCCCACCAGTGAAATGCATTTAACTGCAATGGAAATCATGGTGATGACTGACAAAGAGCAACGGGACAGCTGTTTCGTCCTGTTTGGGACTCGTCAACAGCACCTGCCTTTGTGTCCCCGTCAGAACTCGAACCGCGAACCATCGGTTTGGGACTTCAAACCCCTGTGCTACACGGTCATCACCTTGGGTGAATGGCTCTATCAATTTAGGCGCTGAATGTTTGGATTAGCTCATTCGGTTTTTCAGGGACACCAGACACTGTTGACGGTCTCGATGGTCAAAACATTTTTCTTTTCTTTTATGAAACTAACGAAGCCAGGTGACCGAATGGGGACGAATGACAAAGGCATCAATGAAAAAAACGAATATTACTATTTCGCCCAGGATTATGCACCACACACACAAACTGACACCCGTTATGTGATCTGTGCTGATGAATAAAAGAGTTTATCACCACGCAAACTCTCACGTCCAAATGAACCAAACGAGCATGAACAGCCCAAAGAGCCAGCAGACTAAAAGTTTCACCACTATACCTTCCAACGTGAGCGCTAGGAAACAATCGGTAGCGAGCGGGAAACGTGCAACATGAAAAAAATTAGCCACTGTCTATTGTGGTTGAGTTCTATATCCCGTACATACATATACATACAAACAAAACAAACAAGTGGAATCCAACATGTACCTGGTGAACGGGTGTGAAACCGGCCGAGGGAATAATGCGGTCGTTTTGAAAAGCGACAACGCTTGCCAATATACGATAGTGTTGGTTAGGTAATAAAATGTGAGTTTGTGTTTGTGCATTTCGATGGAAACAATCCATGAAACGTGATCATCATTCTACTAATACGGACTTTGATTTGAAGTCAAATATCTGATGTAAACTGGTTACGTGGCATCGGTTCGGTCGGTGCCAAAATTCGTGTTTGGCTAGCACAAAACAAAACAAACGCCACTGATCACCTGTTGTGTGCCTGGACCAGGAAAAAAACGTGACAGAACCCGGACTGAGTGTTAAACTGTGGTAAACAATCCCCTAATGACCGTCAAGGGAACCACTACTCATGTGAGTGCTTTACGTGCCACAGGATACATATTAGGCAACAAGGATCACGTGCAAAATACCACGTCTTTTTTATTATTCTAGATTACTACTTGGGAACGAAAAGTCTTTGAAGAACCACCCGCTCTCTACCAGATTTTCTTGTGTAAATTTGGCCGAATCATCTGGACCAATCTGTGTCTTGGAGTGTATCTAAAACGAAGATTAAAACTTGAAAAACGGAACGGAGAGGGGCAGTTTGAGCCTGATGTGTAAAAATGCGCGGCCTATTTGAATAAATACGGGGATAAACTAACTGGACGTTTAACACACGGCAAACGAAAAAAGAACAATGGAATAATCTGTCTATTGGAAAAATGTGAACTGTCTCACAAAGAGCGCTTGTGATTATTTGGGGGCCACGAAATGTGTACTGTGCGATGAAAAATATCTTGCCAAGTTTGAAACAGGACGGTCACGTGGTAGACGCTCTCGTATAACCGAGGAACAACAGATCACACGAAATACGATTGAATCGTCTCAGATGGACACGACAACTAATAGCTTACGATAACCGATCTTTTTAAATTTTGCCTGAACAAACACTGTGACTGGGCGGCACCCCCTGGTGTAGTGCAGCGAACTCACTTGGAACAGCAGTTGCTCCAGTGTTCGGGCCACGTGTTGCACCATTTTGTCTCGTTTCTCATCGGTCTCGTGAACGGCCTGGTTCGCACTGAGGACCAGATGCTGGATATCTGTCCCGGTTCGGTTGTAGCAAATCATTTGCCAAATCAGTCGAGGAATGTAGAACATGATGCACTGCAATCCGAGGACGAACGGGACCCACTGGTAGTATACTATGTGTTGTTGCAGTTGGGTAAAACAAACACACAAAGTAAAGTGACGTGTATCACAGATGACGGAGAAGGCGAAGAAATTTAACGGATAACAAAAACGAGCAGCTAGTTCTTGTTTGTGCATTCGGAGCTTCCAAGTTGAATTTCGAGGGGAAGTCTAACTTTGAACCACTGCTATGGGTCTCTAATAGCAGAATCAACGTACGAGTCAATGCCTGATTTGTTCCCGATAACAAACATTATCTCTTTAGAGGAGTACCAGAGATCCCGGATTTTCGTATAAGGAGAATTGGATACTTCTTCCCTGAAATAATGCGATAGAATCCATCATTTAACAGTTCGTCGGTTGAATGCAAACAGGATAGAGAATCGCATGTTCACAGTCTTCAAAACTGTCAACGCAGTGAGTGTGACCGATGAGTCGTCCCCTAGCGTTTCCGTTTTCTGATTGTAACAGATTTCGCAAGCCTGGGGGGCCGGAGATCGATGCCGGCACACCAATAACTCGGAACCGGATCGTGATTTCTCATCATTCGCTGTCGACCGACGCATGAGGGATATCTTTTCTATGCAGCATTTTCCAAGTGAGTGATAATACTTGCATTCAACATAGCGTGAACTGATTTCGAACGGTTTGGAGTTACTCACCTCGGAAACCTGCGAAGGCATCTCACTTTATCTTTTTAGAAAAGGGCATATATTCTGCTGTATCAAACTTTTGATAGCAAATTTTGGTCCGAATGAGGTAGGCAAAAGTGGAATCCGTAAATAATTAATCTGGTTTACACTCCGAATAATTAAAAAACGAGTGTGAAATAAGCTGTAATAGTTTTGTTCAAGCTTTGAATATTTGTTGGGATGTTCCTTCAGCAGTATGGTCTGGGGTTGCGACTGGTTTGCCTTCCCTTCCATCTCGTACAACGATCCTTAAGGATCAAAGGGCTCGAACTGCCCTTGTTGATTAAGTCCAACTCACTGCCTTTCTGTAGCAGAGGTGTTTTCCAACCAAACTGAGAGGACGAAAAGTCAACACCCTGGACCGGGAGTCATTGAAAGCTCACCTAGGGGAGTTAGTAAAAACCACGATTTCAACCTAATCACGAAGAAGAGTACGAACCACACACATACCTTCCTGATTCTGGCAGTTATCTCCAGTTAAAACTAGCGTCGTGTTGCTTAGGTTAGCTTGGACCCGGTTCAAAAGACGTATGATCCGATTAAATGGACACCGGCTACGAACGAATTACAGTTTTCACACACTACCCACTGCTTCGCGGATCAGGCCGAAGGCTCCAGTTACGAATTCTCAAAGAAAATTCAATCGTTTTGAACTGGCAGTACTCCGTCGACTAGCACAAATTCTTTTCGAGGGGAAGGAAATACATTGTCTGGGAGCACGTTTACTCCTTGCAAACCGAGTGCAACTAACATTTGAGACCATACAATCCCTAAATAGATTTTGTATCAACCAATCGTCAACTAAGCGATCAAACAATGCAAAAACGGTTACGAGTTGAACAAGAAATTACATTTTTAGCACGTTGATTTTGTGTCGGCTGAACTTGAACCGCGACAACGCGATAGTCCGGTGAAGTAAACCCTCGTGCACATTAGCAAAGTTACTTCAAAGCGTTCAAAGAAAACTAATTGACGAATGAAACCACTTTCATAGGGTATCTCATTCTAAATACAATTTTAATGGGCATTGAACCAACAAGTGGTCAGGTCTGCTCTGTGCTTGTGGGAAAAGGGAGGCAAGAAAATAGGCATACGGAAACACACAACGTTGCTCATTTCGTGGCATTTCGGTTAACTGTTTTGACTTTAAACCTCTCGCTGGACAACAATTTTCTTTGTTAATAATCAAAATAGACAACCTTACCCGGCAATGATCGATCGCGGTGAAATCTTATAGATATAATCGAGGGCTTGTTGCATGCTTCGCGTTGGCAAATTATCGGATAACAAAAAGATCAGGAGAATAACCGAGGATTGAGATGTATCAGTGATGGGTGAAATTCACCGGAATCCATTTTCCTGATACACGATGGGTTGTCCTATATCGTATATCAGGAAAATGAAAAACCGTCTGATCAGCTGCCTCAGTGTGACCGAGTGGGTAGCATGCTTGATTTACGCGGGATTTGGATCTCCATTAGGATTTGCCCACTGCACTGGTAAGACCCAATCAGGTCGAGAAAACTGTCCCGTGCTTCCCAGCTTTTCTCGGTTCACGTTTCACTTTCTCCCGTACACATCGAAATTCGCCATATTAACCGGATCCCTTGTGAAACATCGGGATTCGTTGGGAAATTCTTCGAGATGGACCGTATAAAACTGTCGTTTTTAGGTTATGTGGACAGGTATTGATGGATGAACTCTGAGTGATACTAGCCCTAAAGTAGTATGAAAGTAACTAAAAACAACAGGTATGTATCATATGAACAGGTTTATTTTACTGTGGGACATCTTGACCTCATGGACTGGAGAGATTGTGTAAAAGCAATCCAGCGTGCGAGAAAATTAGGAGACATAAGCAACAACTATTAATTACCCGAAACATTAGTGTACAGTGAGAATCATTGAGCTCACGAGTTAAAACCCATCGCGCAACAACTCTCTAGCATGAATTGTTTGCATGATGTTCTTTACTATTCGGGTTCACCCCGCATCTAAACAAGGTTGTTCGGTACCAATCTGCTGCTAATATGAGCTGGCTAGTCAAAAGCAGATGTCGGAGAAGATGAAATTTAGGGAGTCTATTCGGAATTCCGTATAGCTTTCGATCGAGCAAACCGTCGAATAGTAAATAGTGTGCAAGCTGTAAAATTACGATCTCGAGGATTTTGTTCGATAACGTACCATATCAGGACCTACGAGGCCCTGTTGACTCAGTTTGTGGGGTTCCACGGGGATTCGTGATAAGACCCAGTCTGTCTGTCTGTCTCTCTCTCTCTCGCTTGTTTTTACAAACGATGTTTTGAGCTACAAACCTTACCGTTTTCCGACGATGGCAACAGTGACGGATTCAATAGGCTCTTCAACACATTAGGAAATCATTGACACAGCTTGTTGATAATTTTTCAACTGAGACATGGATTTCATCAGTACAATATGTAAAGCTGTATCCCTACATAAGAACGGTTATCAATCACATGAAGCCTCAGAGGCAGGAACTAAAAAGCGGATGCTGATGAAATTTCGCCAAAGGAGAAGCAAAAGAAATACACAATTGGTAATGAATGACTTCACAAAAGAATTAATGACCAGGGAAGCTATGATTTCAAGAAGTTTTTTTCTCGCCAGATATAATTGGATCAAAAATCTATGATGTGTTTAAGTCAGGACACAAAATGCACTTTACGCAACTGAAAAAATGCAATGGACGAATGGCTAAGTTTGACTGAAAGTAAAAATTGATGAAAGTTTTTGTTCCACCAAATGAGCTCGTGAAGGATTAAAGGTAGTTACAATCTAACCGCTGATCTAATGAAGTGGACAAGTTTCAAACGACCGAGAAACCGAAGATTAGGACATGAGCAGAATCGTATGCTAACAAGCGTCGCCGTAAACTGCACCTGCTGATATTGTAAACTTGTTGACGACTACCAAAGACAGACGGGTTTCGACTCTGGATGTCGCAATGCTCGTTGCGGATCCATAGCAAGGCTTGGCGTGACTGATTTAGTACATCTAAACTCACTGACACCGGAGTTAAATAACCAGAGTAAACTCATATGTACTGTTTTTGTATCCAGGCTGTCTGTTGCATTGTTAACACTCCTCTTTGATTCGGGATTGCGCTCTTCAAATCAGCGACTCATTCAGGAGTAAAAAAAGACCATTAAATCGGATG
Source organism: Echinostoma caproni (assembly GCA_900618425.1). Classification (NCBI taxonomy): domain Eukaryota; kingdom Metazoa; phylum Platyhelminthes; class Trematoda; order Plagiorchiida; family Echinostomatidae; genus Echinostoma; species Echinostoma caproni. Next base: position 69,016 of record UZAN01040655.1, read on the forward strand.
GATTTCAACAACAAACTACGAAACACTTTTTGTGCCTCAACTGTTCAGGTGTCGTCTTCAGTGTACGAACATGAACTGGCAATTCGATTCAGCCCTGGAATGAGCTGATTGGTATAGTGGTAACATGTACGCCTTCTATGCCCTGTAGGTCTGGAATTCAAAGCCCGGAAGGGACGTTGGATATGCACTACTGACGATGAGCTCTAATAAGAGCGAAACTCCAGTCTGGTTCTTCCATGAATGTATGTTTGAGTGGAAGAACTGAAGATTATGTGCAGGTGAAGTCAGAAGGATGATCAGTTCAAATCAAAAGTACAAGAAACAAGAATTTTGTGGCTTGTGTTCATGACAGAATCTTCTAGGACTCAGAATAAATTTCAAACCTTTCTACACTCATCCAATAGATACGGGTGCTTTTTCCAGACAATCCTTTCGATGTGATGTTGTGGCGGTTTGAGGGAAATGGAAAGATACTTTGTACCGGGTAAGCGTATCGAATACGACAACAGGGTTGCGTACACATACAAATACAAAATGAGCACTGTCTTAATCAAGTAGACCACCATCACAATGCTTACGTGGTGTTGCCTTGTCCGCCTAGTGCTGCGGTAGCTTATGTGTCTGGAAGAGGAAGCGATGACGTAGAACACATGAATGACTGAACAAAGCATCTCCATCAAGCATTTGCAGCCTCCGAAAGCCGCAATATGGTTGCGAAGGTGGTCTTGGATTGTGTGGCTGTCACCCTTCCCTATGAGGGACGAGTGCCGAATCCTGCCACTGTTGTTTTGGTGACTAGTGGATCAACACCATATCTATCACATCTTGACCTTCGCAATTCAGACAGCGCCGCGAAATCTCAGGGATTATGTTCTCACTTATGCTCAGTGAATCACCGATCTTTGTGGCTAGGGATGTGTATCCCTGGGCTATTCATTACACAACACAACAGAACAGAAAAGAATAATCATAACACGCCAGTTTGGTACGGGCGCTGAACTGTAATATTATAAATTCACAGTGCCAATTCAAATGGAAAAAAATAACAATTCCAAACAAAAGGGAATGAACCTATTTCAGCAATGAATTTTGACAGGTCAGATGGAATGGCTGAGAGACACCACTGGTAGTTCACCACAATCAATAAATGATAACTATATTCGATGAACTATTGGGCGGTTTAGTTTGAAATATATAGGACATATAGAATATTTTCGAAGTCGTGTTATGCGAAAGTGGCTAATTTGATTTTATTGAACTTCATAGAAAATAGATTGTGTTGCATTGAGTAAAGAAAAAGTAGGATTTCTTTCTGTTGTGTGGTGGTCGCGAGGTATACTTGCGATCTATCTGATCCCCAGTTAGATCAATGGACGGTACCGCTGTTGAGACCAAAAAGAACTTCCTGTTCGTTCGAGATATAAAATTCACCTGAAAGTTCGATCAACAAACAATATACTAAATCTCAGTTGGTGATGGTGGTGGTTTAGTCGCTGTCACCGGCATGCTTTGGATCCTATAGTCCGGGGTTCGAGCCCCGCCACCACCACCCAAATTTGGTGGTAGACAGCTTTGACGTCGCCCGGTTCAATACCACACCTGACCTGGCGGGGCTTTATGTGGTTCGCCCATCCAAGTTCCGGGGCTTAAGATGCCGGTTACCATCAGTAACAGCAGGTCTTCGTGACCATGGGGTTTAACCCTGTCCGTTGTCCATCACACACCGAAGTAGTAAAAAATTTTTAAAAAGTTTCAAATACAGCATTGCTCTGGTAGTTCAAGCTGATCATTTATCAAAATTATCCACAGCGAGTGTAGCTGGGTTCACTCAGTCCAGGGGCTTAGGATGCCGGTTTCCATGAATGAACAGCAGATCATCGTGATTATGGCATTTACCTCGTCTGCTGTTCACCGGGTGACAGTTCGGAATATACAACACCGACGAATAAAACATAAGTACGATTAAAACACGATACCAAGACTTTCAGAATCAAAATCGTAACCAATACGGTTAGTGATGTCATGGTGACCTACAAAGTGCATTAAAGGCTATCGGCTCACGCAATTCAGATGACAACAGGAAGAAGAGAGAATAAAAATGGTGTTCCTGCGAGGGTAAGGAGTAAATTAGTGACTTTCCGCTAAGGTCCGCAAACTGAATGAGAAAATGAGAAAAAAGCTGCATTGAACCGGACTGAACTAAAGTTCTAAAGCTAAAAAACTGAGATTGAATATCGATAGAAATGCACTGAAGATAATAAAACCACTCGATATAAATTAAAGGAAGTTGGTCAGTGCTTACAAAGCTTTTGATCTTCTAGTGTACTCCATCCTTCGTCAGTTTCTGGAATGTGTCCGGCAAACGAGATTGGCACAGTTCCTTGAACCCAACAATAATTTTCCACATAATCCAAGAGATTTTTGCCGCCCAAATCCGTAGCCATGTAGCATGAAATGGGCTTCATCATATACTGTTTTACGGTGACTATAGTCGCACACAAGGATAATACCATAACGGTAACTAAGAAATTAAATTTATCGGAAAAATCCTCAACGCCAACATAGGTTGCGACTTGGAACTTTGAAACATAATCCAAAAATTGTGCAGCAACCATTGTCTGCGGCGCTGAGACGGAAACCGCTCACGCGACAACCACGTTAATTTTCCCTATGGATATTAGCGTTGGCGAGGTTGGTGGCAATCGGTTTGGTCAAGGTCGATCCACCCACATCTCATTGGCCACATGGAAGCGATTGTACGAAGCCGATTGGCTAGTGGGTGTGTATCATGGTCCAGCAGTAACAGGCCTATTGGCTACACGGTCCGACGCAGGTGACCTCGAACATTTCGGGTAAAACGAGGATACGCGTGCGAAGTTTGTTTACTATAATCAGGACGACAATCGAACTGTGCCAGTGTTCGATAACCATTAGGTGTCTGGGGCCGATGATCACAATGTTGATGCTACAACTGATCCTCTGGTGTGTGTGCTGGGCTCAGCAAATTTACAGGTATACCCTTTCCGATCTATTTTCAACGAATCGGTCAAATTTTATTGTTTTTTTTTAATTATCCCGGTAATAATCAAGCAGAAGCATCGGCAACTCCCACTCACAGATTTCTTGGCTTACCGAATTGTTCTCATTCTTTAGTAACTCCCCGAACTTTCAACCCACTTCTCAAGGTTATCCATGATCGAAAACAAGCCGAGGAATTGATTTTACAAATATGCATACAGTTTACGTACATACTGGTACACGTCTTCATTTTTTCCTATTTAAATTCGGCGCGTATTAGGATCTTTTTTCTGTCACGTGATGAACGCAAATTACGTTGGACGGGATAAATCTCTACATTTAAAGAACTATCGTACATAAAGTGAGGGAGATGGGGAGTAATCATGTAAAAAGTAAGCTGTTGATTCTGCGGTTGAAAAATCAAAGTTTGCAAGAAAGGAGAAATGTAACGCGGGCGAAGGCGTTCCCCATATCAGGTTGGTTCTCAGAAAAAAAGAATGAACTAAAGCACAGAAAAGTGCGGACAGACATTTGAATTTTGTGGACTGCCGCATGTGTTAGGGGAGGATGGGTGAACAGAGGGGGAATCGGAACTGCAGAAAGGAGGTGTTCTGCGAACAGAGACCGTGATATTGATGATGAGCAGGGAACATAAAGCAACAGCCCAGCGGTAGGTCAGGGACTGTTTAGAGGAATTCAGCGTCGAACTGTCGGTGAGACTTAGCGGCATTTGGGACCATGGGCGCGGTACACATAGCCGACCTCCATCATTTTATCACTAATAATAGATTCGAACAACCATCACATTCAACCCGGTTGAAGAGATTTTATCTGAGCAACCCTAGTGCGGATTTTAATGACAAAAGAATAGTTCATGCAAAATGATAGCAGTGTGGTTTATTAAAAGTAGCTGGAACGAATGATGCATAACCGTCGGACTATATCAAATAACTTTGCGCTGTGGAGGGGGAATTCGATCCCACGGGCGGTATTTTAAGGGATGTGTGGAATGAGCGATGTCATCAATGGCACTTGAATGGGTGGTTTTTGAGTTATTCAACGACAAACTGTTACATATCAC
>UZAN01040656.1:0-45970 GCA_900618425.1 Echinostoma caproni
TTTTGATCGCAAAATTGAAGAAGAGTCATCTCCCTCTTCCATCTGTCGTAGCATCGGGGGCCCCTGGAGCCCACCGCCGCAGGAAACTGGACTAACTGGCACACCGCCGTCAACGTCCTGGAACTGAACTGAACTGTCCTGTCCAACTGAAATCAGGGTCACCTTTTTTCCGGGATTTTTGAAAACGTTACGAAATGTCGCGATATGTGATGATAAAAGGGATATTGTTGTTCGTATTTCTGATTCGCGGTGAGTTCAGTTATGAAAATAATTAGATTAATTCTGTTCGACCGATATGTTTATATCTTTGGCGGACGTGTCCAATATGGACTCTCTTGTATTTTTGGATTTTGACATTGCCAAGAAATAGTGATAAGTTAATGTTTGTAAATTATTTTAATGATTTTTAAGAATCTTTGGTTTAATTATACCACTCATGTATGAAAGTACTTTGAGTCATTTACTTTTAATTTGTGACTTTGAAAGTATGTCGTTGAACGAATTCGAGGGTTCAGCCTGTATCGAGAATACGCAGTTTCGTGGATTGATCAGAACGGAAATAAATTGTGTGTGGACATGCTATGCATATGCAAGAGTTTCAGTCTTGCCCCGACGGACAAACATTCCGGTGTGCAAAGTGCAAAAACGTACATCAATTCGTGTGGGCACCTTTTTCCGTAAATCGCAATTGCCCTTTGACACACTGATGGAATTAATACTTTATCTCGTGATGGAAGAGCCAGTAGCCAGGGCTACCGTAATGGCGAATGTTGCGAGGAAGTGCGCCATACAATGGTTCAGGAACTGCCGAGATACTTCATCCTCGACATTGTGTTACTTTGAGACCTATGCCTGTATGTGGGCCGGTAAACGCGCGCGTATTAATACGCTTGTGTTGAATTGAAAGTATGAAGGAACTGCGTATTGAATTTCGAGACGCGGTGCTTTCCAAATTTGACCTCGCTATTGGGGTACTCCGACATTGATCTCCAATGTTGACTTTGAGAGTCCGCCTTTTACCATGGATTTGGGCTTTTCCATGGTGATACGGCTGATGGTACCCACTGGCATCCCCTAAAATCTCCTGTCATCAAGCTTTTTTCATACTCCAAGGTACCTTTGTCTCCGTTTTGTTATTCTTTCCAATTTTGGGTTCATTTTAGGGCATGAGAATATAATTTACTCTTAGAGATGGACACCTTGAAATCACTTAGTATTGGAATATTTTAGATTAGAATTATGAAAAAATGCAGATTCCTTAATTTTGTTCCACAATTCATTGAATTTAAGTGTTATGTCACTTATGGACAAAATATTCATTTTTGTCATTTTTACTTTTTTACTAAAAAGTAAACAAATGTACATTCCGTTATATAACTGATAAATGTGTCAAGATATGAAAAAATCACAGATTCTCCACAAGGAGCAAATATTAGAGCAAAATATATTTACGCGTATCATTTAATCGCCTAAGAGACCTATTATTATGCTTTTATTTCAGCACACATTTTGGGAGATCAATTCAGTTGTTCCTAGCAATCGGTTTGTGTAAATCTTGTTGTTTTATACTCACTCGGCTCTAATTATTTTGTTTCGACCCGCTAAAACTTTTTATTGCACGGTACAATCTTTCTATGGCTGATAGAACCTTCCTTGCATCCTCCAATGAGGATACTGTCCACATGAGGTTAGATGAGCCCGTGATAGACATGGATAAACCTCTTTCGCCATCCGAAATGTTAGGTATCATACAGGAACAGACCTTAGAACTAGAGAAACTGAAGGCTGAAGTAAATGTTCTCGATGACCAGGTTTTTAAATGCAACACCCTCATGTTGAACTACCCGTTTCATTCGGCGGCAGACTAAGCAATCAAAGTCTCCAAGCAGCACATGCTCGATACAGTAAGAATGTTACAGGCAGACGCAACTGCTTCGAAAGGAGTTATCTTCTGGGGACATTTCTCGAGCTCCTTAACTCCCCAGGAAATGTCGAAGTTAATCTTTAAACATCTGGATGCAACGGTTTTTAAGCTCGGCAAATGCACGTTGCTTATTCCAAAGAAAGCAAAAATTCCTCACGGCCTCATAGTAGATAGGGGATTCCCTTCTACATCCCATAAGCTCATCACGTTTGCTCAATCCCTAAAACTATCCTTCAAAGGACTCAGAGGGGTATCGGTTAATAAACTCCTGTTGCAAAGCAGAACGCCTCATATTACCCCTCGAAAGACTCCAAGCTCCAAGCGCCTTAGTCCCGGTCATACGTCTGGAAACTGATGTAACCCACTCATAGCCAATCTCGCCCAAAGCTTTCCCCTAGGCGAGGTAGTGGTCTGCCTTAAGCCAGTACCATGCAGCTTGGTGAACACAAGTGTATGTTCTGCGCACGCAGTAATAAACTTCAGAGAAAAGACGTCGGTGGGTGTGGTCCTCGGGAAAACCGGAAAAAGCAAACTCGGAGCAAAAAAGGCCTGCTTGGTGATCCCCTCGTCTTAGAAAATAATAAAGTCATCGGGGGAAAATTGCCTCAGCTGCCTGTTGCCATTGCCCAGAAACGCAAGACTGCTCTTCCAACTCTGCCGCAGTCTACTGGGTTCTCAAAAGCTCTTCCCGTCCTCGCAAATTTCGTATCCACTCCCAATAAGAAATCAACTTTTCGGATGGGAGCTCCAGAGGGGCGCCCCCTAGAAATGCGGCCAAATCAAGTTGGTCCATTCGTTAAACCTCCGCCCTTCCTGCACGTAGGTGTCCAACAGAAACTCTGACCGGCATCACCCGGGGTTGCCCCTCTTATGTCCTCACCAATTCAACCCACCAACGCCCTCCAACTCCTTCTCCCTTCTCTTCACTTTATGATGAGTGAATTTTTAAATGCTTTTATTACAAATGCCTCAGCCTCTCCAATAAGATTCTAGAATTAAGACAGCTTGCACCAGACAAATTAGACTGTATAATGCTGACGAAAACCTGACTCACGGCGGACTTCATCGATGGCGAAGTAACCATACCAGGATATTCCCTTATTAGAAAAGGCTCCACCCGCGGAAGAGCAGGTGGGGTAATAATTTATTTTAAGCACCATATCCTCCCGCCAATCTTCATAAACATTGATCCTATCCCTCTCACAGATAGCCTGTGGATCTGTTTTTAGATCTCCAGGAAGATCAACTTCCTGCTGTGCCTAATCTATTGTCTACCACAATCCAGTCGGATAGAGGATCAGCTCCTGATAGATCAGTTTAGGTATGTCACGGAAAGTTGCCAACATTCTCATCTTCTCATTGTAGGGGATTTTAATTGCCCAGGCATCGACTGGCAAAAGACGTTCTCGACAGACATCTCCTTCGGTCTCCCTCTTACTGATCTTCTAGTTGAGAGAGAAATCCTGGGCGCAGCACGTGTCTTTTCCGACAAGGACACCCCATCTTTACTAGACCTAGTCATCACCAATGAAAGACACTAAGCTGATGTCATTAGCCAGCTTTCCCCTCTCGGAAAAGTGACGACGTTTAGCTGACTTTTGACTACATAGTAACTTGAAATCTGTTTAGCGATAACACTCGCTACGATTGTTCCTTCAAAAGAACAAACTTCGAGAATGTAAACCGGTTTCTGCAACTATACATCTGTTCTTCTTCTGAAATGTCAGTTGACGACCTCGCCAAGCACACAGAGTAAATCATCGCTCTCGCAGACTCGCAATTCGTTCCCAGAATTCGAATTGCTTCTAATGCTAAGCCCTCTCTACCCCGCCTAATTCGCCGGCTGTTAGATACAACGGCCCAGATGTTTACGAGATACTTGAATACTCGCCTCTCGGCCGACGGAGATGCTTTTACACGAGTTAGAAACCTCTGCAAACACAAATTTTGGGAGCATCAGAGGTACATCCTGACAGCTATCCTTACTAATGCTCGAAACAATACGCTCTTCTTCTTTAAATCCTGCTTGAGCTCTCTCTCCGCCCCATATCTGTCACTAACCCAGACGGAACAATTGCCTCATCCCCAACAGAGGTGGCGGATATCTTCCAATCACACTTCCAGAAAAAATTAAACTCCCCTCTGGTGCTCAATCATCCCATTCTGCATCCGCTATATACGAATTCATCCCTAGGATCCATCCTTTTCATACAATTTAAGGTTGAAAGGAGACTCCGGAGCATTATTCCGTACTGCTCCATGGGACCTGATAATATACACCCCAGGTTACTGGTGGAGTCAGCTTGTGTACTAGCTGCCCCGTACACTCTTCTCTTCCAACGCAGTATGGATGAGGGAACCTTTCCCACAAGCTGAAAAAAGGCGTTATTCGCCCCATCTACAAAAAGGGCGGTATACACTTTCCTGTTAGCTACCGTCCCATTTCCCTAACCAGCATCCCTAGCGAAATTTTCGAGCTTCTCATAAAAGATGAAATCTTGAAGCACCTTAGGGTCAATAACCTTCTTTCTCGTTTACAGTACGGATTTCTACCTGGCAGGTCTTACATAACCAATATGTTGACTTTCATGGATAGCCCGACCAAAGCCTACGATTCCGGCAAGATCTCTCATGCCGTTTTCATTGACTTTGCGAAGGCATTTGAAAAGGTCCCACACATTCCTCTCTTCCACAAACTTGCAGCACACGGGATTGTAATCCCCTAGCTAGCACTCATTCGTAGCTTCCTTTCAAATCACTCATTTGCTGTGCGGGTTGGTAAATCTTCATTACAGCCCAGCCCGATTACAACCGTTGTTCCCCAAGGATTCGTTCTAGGCCCCATTTTTTCTTTATTTATATGAATGACGTACCCGATGTAGTATCATCAAGAATTGCGCTGTACGCCGATGATGTCACCATCTGGGATACAGACGCCTCTCTTTTACAGGCCTCAATTGAAGCTACCAAACTCTGGTCACTGGACTGGAATCTCCCAATCAACAATGACAAGTGTGTTGGGATGTCATTCAGTGGTAACCAATCTCACCCCTTTACGATAGACGGTTCCCACACTCTACCCCAAATGGACCAATACAAAGTTCTTGGTTTCTGGCTAAACAACAATTTGTCTTTATCTTATCATAACCATCTAGCCAAGGAGGCCGCTTTTTGTGTCCTGAACCTCATAAAAAGATGTTTAACCCGTATTCTAAAGGATGATTTTCCTTTTATTTACGGAACGTACATCCACCCTCTCTTAGAGTACGGAAGCCAAGTTGCACACTCCAGTCTCATCCTAGATCGTGGCTGCCTTGAGCGCGTCCAGAGGGCCGCTACAAAATCCGTCCTCGGATTCAGGAATCTCCCCTACCCAACGCGACTTCAACAACCGGGCCTTTATCCGTTAGAAATCAGACGCATTCGGGGAGATCTATTTCTCCTCTGCAATCTCTTCGACACGGGTACTGTCGAAACCTTCTTCATCACTGTTGACTCTAATCATACACGAGGTCATAGAAAAAGCATTTTTAAGCCCCGTCCGGAAACCGCTCTGCGTACCTCATTTTTTACCTTCAGGGTGATATCCTTATGGAATGCCCTTCCAGAAGAGATAGTGAGCGCCCTCAGCAACGGGGTCTTCAAACTTCCTCTTGACCGTCACTTAGGTTTCTCTACTCACCCTCAATAAAAGAAAACCTCTGAAAGAAAAACATTTTGAATTATATGAGAGTTCGCAACTCTTCATTTTACTTTTCACCTCGTGCGGGGAACCCTACTAATTCCTTTCCAGTACTCTCTGTTCTAGAAAAAAATCAAACGAAAGGAAAACACAGATATCTCTCAAGAACCCGGGACATTTGGGCAACAGCCTCGAACCCGTGAATCATTTCAAGATTGTTTTTGGAGTTGCATTCCAGGCGCAATCTAGGAGCACTTGTGATACCAAGGCCAGTCACCACAGGGGTAAACTACAGAGTCACTATTGCAAGCCCTGCCAGCAAAAGTGCTCCTAGAGTGCGAAAATAGCACACCCTTTTCGCACTTTTACCCGGACTGAACGAACGACCTTTTAGAATGCCAATTTTTTCAAATCCTTAACGACCCAACCCGAGCGTTAAGATCTTAACGCTCGGGTTAAGTTTGTTTCGAAATAAACTAATCCAGTCCTAAGTCCAGTCCACCGCCGCCCGTCTTCCCTATATATGTATTTTCCCCAGGCAGCCTTTGTATGGCCGGAGCCCCCTTCCTGAAAGTTGATTGTACATTTGTATATTCAATAAATAGAAGAAGGAAGTAAAAAGACACTTATTATTAAAAAAGACACTATGATTTTAGCAATCTTGCACTGTACAGTTGTAAGATAGTAGAAGCTTTCATTAGTTTTGCGTAACCAGTGCGGAAAAATTCCTTCTTTCGTGAGTCTTTGATTCGGTAAAGAGATGAATTTTCTACACTAAGGGCATTAAGTATTTCCGGTATTCAGTCCCTAGTCATTGGTTCAACACGTTCATTAAGGTCAGTGTAGATTCAGTCGGTGTGATCTACCGCAGACTTGTTCTTTGCTTAAAATCCACTTTGTAGTTATAGATTTTTCAGTTAAGATTTCTTCTAATTTCGTGTTATTAGGAACACAAGAGACTGTAGTTTTGGATTTGGTTGGCGATTAAAAGCTCTATTGTCTTGATCAAAACGAACGTTAAGTTAACCGGTTAGTAATTACAGCAATATGCATTTCACCCGTCTTTGTATATTAGAACCTTACTTCCATCATGAGGTTATTTCTCATTGTTACTGACTTGGGAAATTAAAATTTGGGATTTAGTGTTAACCTGTAAACTGAATGAGAAACAACATAAACATGCATCTCATTACAGTTTTGTGCAGGTTAAAGCACTGATTTTTAATTTTTCTTTGAGGTTTCACGTATATCATTTGAAGATGACATTACGTCTTCTTTATATAAAAAGGTGGAATACATTAAGTATTTAGTAAGCCTGCAGTTAAGTCTGTGAAGGTAATCAGTAAATATAGTCAGTTCATTTTTCTTCATTGGAACTTGATCATCAGTAAACGAGAGGCTCCGATTGACCGTCTTGGAATATTGAGTTCGCACGTTGTTGCTTTATCTTCTTTTCTTGTGTTATTTGCGTATGAGAGACCTGTTAAAATGATCATCAGTTCATCTCTATTTACTTGATAAATGAAATAAAAGAGTAACCGTTGTAGCAATTTAGTTTATCTTGAAGTAAAGTTTATTATAAGGCAATATTTTCATGGTATCACTGATATTACATTTGAATTAACTGGCACTCAAATGACAGTATGCACTTGGATAAAATGAGTGAAAAAACGAGCTCTCGGAAGAAGTCATCCTAATTTTATACCTCAGCTGCACTACTGCATTGGACATTATTATGAAGAAATAAAACTTGCAGTCTTCAAAATCAATCATTAACCTTGTATGTCTAAAATAATTTCAAAATTATGACTGTACAATGATAGGGTTTCCTATGCGGCGTAAAATAGAATGAGTCCTAAGACCAAGTAATTTTCTTGCTTTTTGTTTCTTGCACAACAATTATAACTCAAAAGTACGATGAATAAATCATAAGATCATAAGTTAGACAAACTAAAAATGATTAAATATGAATAAATATTTCACTAGGTAATGTTTTCACCAGAAGAAAATATGTAAACTCTTATTTCAAACTTTGGTGGTGTTAAATCAAAAGAACTACTGAATACTGATTAAAATATTGAATATTACAATAGTCATTGAAACAGATTGTCCCCCCATTAGCCATGCGTTTAAAACGTACAATACCGAATTGATAAGCTTGTATCATTCTTGAAAAATTTTACCTGAATAAATTTCAGATTTTGAGTTGGTCAAAGCGGACAAGAAGTCACCGTTTACGCGGTCAAGAAATCAAGTTTATGGGACACAACAATATGCCAGGAAACAAAGCGTGTAAGTGATGCTTACCAGTAATTTTCGTAAAAATCCTCCTGCATCATCATCATTCGGATGAAAAATGCATTAACATTTATTTGGTATTGACTGCTTGTTACCTTTTTAATGGGACAACACAGAAATGATGAACCCATAGAGTTGAGGTACTATACAATGGCGCCACCCCAGGTTTTAAAAAATGTATGCACAGCAATAGATTATGTGAAATACAACAAAGTGGACTACCAAATACTCCATAGGATTCCATTTATTGACAAAATAACCAAAACTGTTTTTAAATCATTATTGGACAGGCAAATAAAAAAATGAATTATTGTACGCCGAAATTTTGGCTAATTGGAAGCTTATTAAAACCTTTATAATCAATGTAACTCCTACCCACACTATAAAGCCAGATCAAGTTACGATTGCCGTTTCTCTTTCCCCTGACTAATATTGTGCTCGCCGCACTGATAGGAGATGGATGATGGAAAACCGACAATTCGTGTTTGCTTTCCATGAATGTGAATTTTCTAACTGGGCTTAAAACTTTAGGTGAATTTTTTGTTTTATGTGATGGAATTTGAAAGTGGGACCCACTGCAGTTTTGAATTTCGCCGAAACAAAATGGAATTGTGTTTTGAGTATACTTAAATGTGCATGTGTATTAAAATAAAGCTGAAGATAGCCAAATGCCAACGAAACCACGAAGAAGTGAGAAAGCATGATATAAAAAACATGTTATTGATGTAATATTTATCAGAGATTATTATTAACCCTAATGAATTCTCATACATTGCAATTTCCTATGCTCGTATACAAACCTTCGTACTACGATCAAATCTTGTTTCATTACAGTAGCATTTTCAACGATTTATTAATCATTTGTTTTCACTCTCGGTATCATAAGTTTCATGATTACTTTTTGCTTGATATTGACTGTGCGTCCTCTGTTTATTCTTTGTGGTAATTCGATTTTTTCGTTTCAAATCATTGGCCCAATCAGCTGTGTAGTTCAGTAGGCAACGATGCGGTCAAAATTGACAATCGTAATGATAAACATCTTTACACTTTTGTTAGTGGAATTAAGCCGTGCTCGTGAATTTGGATAAAGCATGCAAAGGTATGGTTTTGCTAATCACCGGAAGTAATAACTGCATTGTAGAGACAGACTTTCTACACCTTTTCCCATCGAGCTTCGACCAAAATCCCAGTGCTTTAGCCTCGACCCGCATTCCTTTAGCCTCTGTTCATATCAGGGCTTGTAAATACAAAGCAAAAACCGATCAAATTATATTGAGGGATTACTCACAGGAGTAGCGCATTTAATATATACATTCACTTTGTCGGTAATGGGGCTTGATAAACACCTTGACAAGCGGCAGCAGTATTTGCCTCCCTTGCCTGCCGTTGCATGCATCCGCAATGCGGATAAGGTAAAATTGGATGTACAGGAAAGGACCGTTCGTTTCACCAGCGTAGAATACCAACCAAGAGTATTTGAATATGCACATAGAGGTGATGACTTGAAAGAAGTTTGCAAACACCTCGGTATTCAAATCGAATATGTTAGGTTATTTCATCCACTGATTATAAAATAAGACGCAAACCTAAATATTGCAAATCCAACGATTTGTTCACAAAGAACTTTCGAGTTGTTGCTGAAGAACTCCCAACTCACACATTGAGACAGTTAAAGGATAGGATGGAGAAGGAATTCCCAGGCACATTGATCAGCAATAATTCGATCGATCGATTGCCGGATAGACACCATTATCGGGTTAAAAAAATGGTCATCCAGACTGTGAAACGAAACTCGGAAACTATCAATTAAAAACGGGCGGAATATGCCGATTGGTTACAGCTATTCGGTAACGTAACACTTAGGTTGTAAATTGCCATGTGGTGCTGTAGCAGTTATGAACGCTCCAAGGTGGACTGTAAAGCCGTTCAAAGATATCATCCATATAACTGCTTTAATGTATTTATTGTGTTTCATTGGCAGTTTCGACATGAGTATTTGGGATCATGGGCTTTGATTTCAGTTTGACAATAGGAAAATACACTGCACCAAATAAGTTCATACAATATCAGCATCAGTTAGATGCATGTATTGTTTTACCAAAGAATATTTCACTACTTTATGAAAGTAAGAGCTATGAACCTGTCTTGACTCTGGTGTCCTAAACACGCGCCTGACTTACTGATGTTTATTTTTCCTGTTCACAGACTTCGGAGCAATCTACCGATACTGTTTCCCACGGCGGCAGCACTAACTGGTCTCTATATTACCAGCAAAATGCGCACGCGTATTCAACCACAGTCATATCAAGATTTGTGTAAGTCCCAAAAGTAACTTTTTTGTTACTGTTTGGAAGCAAAGATGCATTAGAAGAAGAGAATAAATCTAATTTGTTTTACGTGAATTGAAAAAAAACACGATTTGAAATGACATTTCTCCAGAACCACGACCTCTAGTTTTCTTTCAAGCTGAGATTTATGTTTGGGCCCAATAGATTCGATCAATTTCATCTTTTACAATAGAATTTGATGGCCTATTTCAACCATATAAACTTTGTTTTGATATTATTATTTCGTAAAATGTTATAATTGAGTTCATGAAATAGCCATCAGATCGTCGAAATCCTGCAATACGCTGTATCCTTGAATCAAGCTATCATTCCAGCGTGCTCTGGCTCTCATTTAGTTGCGTGAATATTATTGGTCATTCATGTGTTATGCATTATCATTACCAATCTCACTTCCATTTTACTGATGAGAAAAACCATCTTTATTGCAATGTGCCCATTGTACCCCAACGGGGAGAGATTGTATAAAACCTTGTTTGTCGCTTCTCTGTTCAATCCAACTCTCATTACACATGAGACGATGTGTAATTTTTGACTGAAATGCGGACATCTATCCATGCAAAAGTCGATAAAAATACTCACTACCTTTAAGGCTCTTCATTGGCTAGTGACGCGTTGAGTCTGAATGAGGAATTCATATTCTATATTGAACGGTATCTTTCAAACCGGCTCGGGTTTATATCCCTTGCCCTGAACGAATCCATTACG
The DNA here is from genome assembly GCA_900618425.1 of Echinostoma caproni. Lineage (NCBI taxonomy): Eukaryota > Metazoa > Platyhelminthes > Trematoda > Plagiorchiida > Echinostomatidae > Echinostoma > Echinostoma caproni. The sequence continues at coordinate 10,958 of UZAN01040656.1, forward strand.
TCTGAATAGTTCGTTTTATTTGCATGAGGTTTGTTGCCGACTCCAGCTGATCATTCTTCTGAGTTCACGTTCATGTACAATCCTTAGTTCATCCCTTTAAACGGAAAGTGCTAAATTCGAGTTTCAGTTTTGTTATAACTCATAAATGGTACAATACCACGGTTCGGTCCGGTCTATGGGTTTCGGAAACTAGGTAGATCCCCACAATCCGTGGACTTCTTACTTCACTGGTTCAAGGGTTCTCTAGGCTTCATTTATTCGCAGATGTCGCAACACTTCTACGTCCGCTGATTCCTGTCTAAGGGGTAAAAGCTTGGCATTGGTATTGGTATCTAAATATGTATTCTTTACTGACAGTTTCTTTGGTCGGAATTAATAACATTGGTGTCTGCAGATGGGGGGTGGGGCAGGCGTACAACATTGGAAGAATAATTTGTGTAAATCCTGGATGTTTTAAAAAATCATTTTTTGATTTAGGGAGATACTTATCTTTGAATAATTGCTTATACTTTTCTCGGTTTTGTTATATTCGAGAAGCGTTCGGTAAAGTCTAAAGAATGTATTTTGTGCCAATGTAACTCCATGTCATAAATGACCTAAGCAAAGTAAAACTCATCTATCAAGCTATGCAGTGATCCCCTTCTGTCACAGGATGAAATTACAGAGTGTTTCTGGATAAACAACGGAAATACCAATGCTTTAAAAATTCTTCCCATACGCCAATAAATATTTCAAACATTAGCAGTAACATTTTTCTCACTACTGTATACATCTCAGTCTCAAAATAATATACAATAGCAAATACATAAACATCAATATTACAAAACCCCACGATATTACGAAAAGTCCTCGATACGAATTATACACTTGCAAGCTTCACTCCTGCAATACTATTAGATCACAATACAGTGTAAGATTTCAGTGTTTCCTCTTCTGAAAACTGACTGCTTGTAAAAAACTGCTAACCGAATCGAAACAGCACGGATACCACCTACGTTGATGTAGTTCCGACTGCGCAATTGGTGTGAGAGTAACCGGCGTTTTGTTCAAATATGTCTGAAGTTTGGTTTGCACCGCACATCTCCGTTTAGTAAATAGCAGAATGGGTTATAACATCGTATCAATAAGCACCTGTTATTTGGTCATGTGAACCAGTAACCTGGGTTCCTGGAATTGGAATGCCAAGTGGCATAGTTTCGTCGAGCTAGATGTGGCTGGCTGATAGAGAAGGTGTCAGTCGATCTCCTCCCATTGAAGTTGTGTTCGGTAGATTGAAGTCATATGTTTGAATTATGGAACACTCCACAGCCTCCGTGGGATTTGGAACCACTCTTTCCCCCCCCCACACACACACAACTTTGTACAGCGCACGCTCTACCACCTGAGGTAGGAGGCCTCGTAGCTGGTTGAGCGTGAATGGTATCCATGCGTGAGTTGGGGTCCCAACAAGGCCACTCCACTTTTCACAATTTAAGCAAGTTCTTCTCTTGATCTGGAAAGCTCCTAAATGTTTTCAGGGATTACGTCTCCAACATGTTCTATCCTCCTCAGTCGGCAGTTTAATAAATTCAAACTTTCTGTCTGTTACTGATCGTACACGGCTCAGGATTTTCCAAAGTTGTTGGCTTATGTATTATTATTATTATTACTATTATTATTATTATTATGTTCAACATGCGTATGAATTCGAACCGTGCCAAGTAGATTACAGCACAATAATCTTTATGAAAAGAAATCAGTTCATGATTTATTTACGAGTGGAATACTGCCAGGTTGCTCAGAGCAACGCAGGTGAAATTTCTTCAGGGATCAACAACCGGAGCCTTCGGCTTGCCGTACCTGACCCTCATGGAAGCAGGGCGATGAGTATAAATCACATACCACTCGGGACTGGATGTTGTACACTTTGGTCACTTAAACATAACAAACTAAATTCTCTGGTCACCCAGTCAGTTTACCGTGTTTCTATCAACGAACAATAACTTTGAAACTCATTACTCGGGGCAAGCTCATTATAATCCCCATGTATATTCTTCATACCTATTAGTAGAATTTTCAAAAAATTAATATTTTCAGTTATGTAGCGCTATTTTCTACTTCTAGATTGCTAAAGTAATTAGCTGGGCATTTAAAATTATGCATCAATTTTTTACTAGCCTCTCTGAATTAAAAATGTATTCACTCTTCGTATCTTTTCCACACTAATTTATTGCTGGTTTTAGCCCTTTTTTCCGCAAGCTGTGGACTACCTGTTTGTAACCATCAAATCCTTTCGATTTTCTGTGGTTGAGGTAACTTAATCTATAAAAGATTTCTTAATTGATTACAGTTGAATCGATCATTTCATGTGGCCAGTCGCATGCACGGTGCAANAAACGTATTCTGAAATCATGCGCCGAAATTGGACATACGCACATAGGATATTGGAATCATCATGTCTAAACAAACAAAAAGCAGCTGTTTCTTTATCCGCCAGAAACAATGAAGTGGTTAAAATCAGTCACTGTTTTTCTATGTCCGCTTTTGTTGTGAACGATAGCATGAATTTATCGCCACTGACATCCGGTGTGCCCCATGATTGCATCCTACACAGATTTCTTCTGAATGTAAGTTCAGTAGAATTTAAATACTTTCCAAATGAACACAGCAAATTGAGACGCAAATCTTACAAAAACTCGACATTGAAGCCTACGAATTTGAGTTCTTCGAGGACCCACAGAAAGTATATCAGCAATAATTGCAAAAGTTTATTATGTTAAAATTCATGTGTTTCAGTTTTTTCTTCAGTTGAGTGTTTGAAGTAAATTAATCACTTTCATGTGAATAAAAAACGAGGAATAATTAGATTACTGACGGGTTTGAAGTGTGAGCTTATGGACCAATACATGGGTAAGTCTAACAGCCATTCTCATCAATTGCACAATAATTTACGTCACCATATATCGATGAGAAATACGAAAGCTACTTCAAATCAGAGTAGACCTTATTCATACTGTGGAATTCAAGAGAAAAATGGTCTGTGCTTCATGAAAGTGGCTTGACAGTGAAATGGTGAGGTGATTGGTGCAGGGCAACACAGTATTTATGATTGTCAAATTTTGAATGAATTCCACGTCCGAGTACGACCATTCCTGTGTAGTGGTAGCAGTAGTGGCAGTAATAGTAATAAAAGTGGACCTGCGTTTTGCGGGGGATGTAGAGGGGTGACGCATAAATTACAGCTCGCATGGCATAATCAGTCTGGGTTCCACAAAAAGTAAAAATTGGGAGATGAAAGAACAAGTATCAATTTAGCATGAGATATTTGAATAGTCCCATTTCTTTTTTCACTCCTCCTAGGAGCTGTATGATATTCGTCTCAAAATAATGGAAAATTCAAGTGATCGAAATCTGGATTATTATAAGCGAAGCCTTACACAAACCAATAATCCTGTTTGTTTCATAAGGCAGAACCAATTGATTTTATAATAACAATGAATTTGCATACTCTTAGTGAGGGTTTATAACAAAGGAATTTCATTCACTTAACGACTGGTCAGCAAAGATTCTATTCCTTGTGTCAGTACATGAAAATGATAAGCCGTTTCTCTTTGTTCTGTACTCAAATGAAACCTCGAATCCATAACAAAGTTGTGCAAATAATTGGACAACATGCTATTTCGGGAAGCCACATTGACACAACATTTCTCCTCGTTAGGATTGGAACAGTTCAAGGAATGATGAAGTTTTGTGCCCCACAAACGCATTTCACTGGCGAAAAAATAATCGATCAATACATCTGTGTGTGGGTGTTGGTTTGCAGTCTATGTATGCAGTCTATGTGCCTGTCAATCGGTGAATCGCGAAAACAGCACGCGACTATGCGGCCAGAATCACATGGTTGTTTGTGGCATATGCGCTGTTTATTGGGCAAACGAAGTGTCCACGTCTATTCACTTCTGGTAGTAGTAATCTGATATTACCCGAATTCAGGGGGTGAAGGCAATCGAATCCCGGTTAGAACTGCTTAAATCCAAAAATAAACTGCTTCAATTTAAGCGTGCAGTTCAGTCAATTTAAAAAATAGAAAAGTTTGGTCAGAAAACCATATGGAGCAAAAAGTTGTTCGGTTGATTCCCCGTCAGGCTTTTATACAGTAAGGATAAGCCTTACTTCATCAGAATAAGAGTGATAAAATTATTTTGGATATTATTAATCCAGTACGTGCTTAAACAACATATCATAGGACATGACAAAACAGGAACACTGTAAACCAATTTTGTTTGTTTTTTCTCCTTTGATTGAGAGAGGATGGAACAAACGAGAGATCTGTCACGGTGCTTTCTATAGCAGTGAACTCACAATTACACCCAGTCAAGATGCACCATCTATTCTCGACTTCGTAAATCGTGAGCTGGGAGAGATGGAGATAAGAGCTCATTGTCAATTTCTTATGCAATAATTTGATGATATTACTGCACCTGTCACTTGCATGGATCGAACGACGAAGAAGTCATCGAAGAACCCAGTCACCGTGGTTTTGGCAGTGGAGTTGATTTCTCCCTTGGTCAAGAACGCTGATGATACCCATTAATTACCAGGCGCGTAACCCAATAAATGCCAGAACTATGACCCAAATCCACCCATACCACCCTTCTAGGTATTTTTCCTCAAACTTGCATCAAACAAATCATGATTTATCTGTTGGGGTTTCAGTGCTTAACCGGAATTTTAATGGTTCGATTTGCGGTATGGAAACAACAGTATGCGCCGTTGACTGATCTTATTAGGGATGTCAACACTATTTACTGCACTTTGTCGATCATCACAAGCAAAATCTACTAACAATTGATATTTTCGCAACCGTGGAAATATAATAAAATTCGTGCAACAAAAATCGTTCAATGGGTATTTAAGATGCCTCGCGAAATTTCCACGCGTAAGTTAGTTCGTAATTCAGTTGGCTTTGACTAGATTCAAAGCACGTAGATTGACGCTCTGATAGAGTTTTCATTGTTGAGGAGACCATTACATTGGCTATTTTCTTGTTTACTCCTCGTGAATTCCAATACACTAGGATCGGCGTAATACTTCACTTATGTGGGACTCACCACTTGGGTTTACTTTCGTCTAATCATACTTTTGATGCAAATAAAAAAACTTTGCGTTACCTTATTGCCGGATTACGTGCATCGGGCACCATAAAATGTCTGGAGAGGAAAAGAAAATAGATATTCAATCAAAATTCTCAAGTTCTATTTTAACCGTAATTTATGTTTCAACATCCTTACTGAATCCAACCAGTCAAACTTATTCCAGGGAAATGATACCTTCAACGGTTACTGTTATTTTTAATGCTAACTATCATAAGTCTTCTGAATGGGTGCTGATGAGATTCAACCAAGTCGAAGCAACTGTACCCTGCTTTCTAGCTTTTAATTTGACGCTCCATTTGGTCTGCACACGACAAAATCTGTTAATTAGTCGAATCAAATCCTCGCCTACTCCCCTGTGAAACGTGGTTGGTTTGGAGTGTTTCCAACCGAGTCAAACCCGAGGGCTAGTGTTGAGATGAGCGCAATGCGATGCCCACAACAAGCTGGCAAAGATGGGTTGTGCTATATCGTGTAAAGTAGAGTGTAAAGGAGCACTGAAGATCTGATCAGCTGCTCGGTGGCCAAGTGAGCAGTGTCCTTCGTTTTATCTGTGAAGTCTGTGAGGCTTGATTTCCAGTTGGGTAGATGGATTCACACAGCTGCTGAGAACCAAAAACATCAAATCAGATGTACAGTACTACCTAGCTTTTAAGTTAACGCTTCATTTGCTCTGTAAACGAATAACCCCACAACATAATAGTTTTATGAACTTTACTGGAATGCAAGGTGAAATGTTTTGCACTTAAACTAAGCATAAAGGCAGGAGAGAAGTTAAAGGCTGCAGGTGGTCACAAGTTTAAGAATATGACTAAGGGAAATAGCTAATGCCTTTATCCTGTATGGATAAATGGAAAGTCCTCATACTGCTGTAAACATGCTATTAAGATGAGCAGATCAAGACAAATCATGGGCGCGAGTGACACCGAGGTATTTAACTGCATCAAATTTTGTGATGATTTAACCGTTGGCTTTCTTACCTAATATAAGCTTACGGGATCCTATTTTGCGACTAAATGGAACATCAATACATTTACTGATGTTAAACACTGGGAATCGGGGCACAAACGAATCGTGTTACCTAAGGCTGTCGTGTAGGGGGTGAAAATTGTTTGGATCGGGGGCTTGGCAACCAGTCGATATACTTGCAGCTAATGATATTACGGAAACGAAGAGATTCTGTATGTATATCAAGAAAGGAACAAGACAGTACCCAGAGAAACACCAGAATTTCAATTTACGGAAGAAGATTCTGTGCCATTAAATGAAGTAAACTGCGTCCTACGGGAGAAATAGTCGATTGAAATATTAAAAATTTCGAGTGCCTGATCACAATCAGAAAGAAGTTCAGTAATCACTCTCCGGTCGAGAAAATCCAAGGTGTTTGTGTAATCAAGAATAGTCAAATGACGAATGCAACAGAATGCGCAGTATAAGCAACAACGTCACGTTTGGACAGACTGGAGTTTTAAGCAAGCTGGAGTGGTTCGTGAGAGTTATACAGGGGTACAATACAGTAAAGCAAAGCATTTTCAAAAACTGTCAGCGATGCAGGTAATCAGACAATAGGATGGCACTTTGACGATTCTTTCTTAGGGATTAGTTTGATCCAGACTCACCTACACCAATCGAAGATTAATCCTGACGAGAAATAGGTTCTGAACAACTCAGAAATAGGTATTGCAAGCTGTTCAGTTCATACCTTTAAAAAGTAGGTACTAATAGTTCGGGATCCGGAACTTTGTTGGAATTGAATTCACTGAAGACTCGAAGAACGTCGTCGAAAGAAACCGAGTTAGTCGTATAAAAAGACCATTGAATCGAGGAATTCTTTTCATTTATTCATTCTCATAAGATCACAGGTTAACAACATAAATCATGATTCATAAAATAGTTTTAGTTACATCATGGGTCTAAATGGTGGCGAGATGGAGCTTGATGCAGCTACAGCAGCAAACTGACGGTTTAGTTCTGCTTTGGAACAAGAGTTCACGCGTGATCCGCAGAGTTACCACAAGGTGAACCGACAGCATTTTATTAACCGAAATATTTGCAATATACATTCCGTTCAGGTTCTTTACTCCAGCTCTGATCAGAGCAGATGGCTGTGTTTTATTCTTGTGTCCACCGGACATAGATGCCACGTTTTTGGTACGTCAAAGTAAGTTAAGAAAAGGAGGAAAGCTATCAGGTGAGATATAACTAATTTCAACCGGGTCATAGTATAAATTATATTAATCAGTAAGCTTTTCGCAAGAAAAGATGTGACTGTTGCAAACCACAGAAAAGTTAACAGTAAAACCTAACTCCTTGATCTTGGCCAAGTTACCAGGGGAACTTTTGAAGAGTGCTGCTCATGTTTATAGCCAATTTGATATTGTTATCCCATACATGTATCTGAATGCAGACACGAATCACGGGCTATGGCTAAATAGCTACCTGGAGTTTTCTGTATCATTGCTGCATGCAAAGTTAATTCAACTTGTGGTATGGGGTCAGTGCACAGGTTATTAGATTTTGTATATGAATGTAAGTTAAGAGAATGTGATGCGGTCTAACCCTGCAAGAGCGTGATAGTGTATCTAAATGCAAATCGTAATCCGCTGCATAGTATGAATGACTAGGCAATAAACATGATATTTTATTCACTCAGGTGTGCAAACATAAAAAGTTAGTTGTTCCGCTTGCAAAATAACTTTGTTTGTTCTATATCGTGCGCAATTACCGTGATTCAAGTTGTCTATACTGCAAAAGTGCCCCATGTCCAATTATCTGTTTTGTGCTATCCTGATCACCTCTTCTGTATTTTCATGTATTAAACATCGACTTGGGTAACCAGTTCTGACCGTTTGCTGAGTAAAATTGTATGCACCTTCGCATACTCAATAACAAAGGATGTGAGATATCATAAAATGTGGATAACCTTTGCTGGACCTCACTCACGTTAAATGCACATAGCATATATAATTGTGAAACATCAGCGTAGTTTACTGTTTGTCAATCTACATCAAGACCAAAAGCATGGATAAGAATGAATATACGGAGATTGACGTGCGATGGACCAATGCCCTGCAAATTTTTAATTAATTAAATTGATTACACAAGAATGTAAATACCAATCGAGTATTGGTTGAAGCAGTGACATGCACTTGTGAAGAATAATTCATTCGACTGCATGATTGTGTAACACAAAAAATGATTCGATGGACAAGGATGTTTTGGTAAAAAGTAAGTTGCACAAATCTTTGGTCATATACAGTTCATTCCCGAACACACTACAGAACATTGCGTGACTCATTTTATGAGTTTATCTTCATACGACCGGACTTCGTTCGTAGCTTGCCCATTCTCTCTTGTTCCATACTCACTGGGTAGCCTTAATCGTTGAGAACCACACATCAACTGATAGCTCTGTGACTGCATTATCATGGGTGTCCTTATGGTCAATTGCAGATCGTGCGCCGAGCTGAAGCTGTCAGTTTGCTTGTTACAAATTGATTTCAGAGTTCTACTGAACGAGCTATTTGTACGCAACATAAACGTGGCTCTTCCCAAGGATTCCTTTCGCCTTCCGATTTACTGCTTCCTTCTGTATGCTTCACCTCCGATCACAATGTCCCAAGAAAATAAATGACGATCACAGTTTTAACCTTTCCTGTGAATGAACTGGTTCTGGTTGTTTTAATCGTGGTCAAAAGCTCTATTTTTTTCAATGTTGTCAAAGTGTTTTAGGCTGCTGGCACATATACACACTTTGTTTCTTGACCCACCGTTTGAAGTCACAGAACGAGATAAATGTAAAAAATGCTTCAAGATCGTATGTAAGAAGCATGTATCCAGTCCATTGGGAGTTCAATGAACATAATGTTGAAACATGAGGTGATTTATGAGACGGGCTCATTTCAAAGTTTGTCCAAACATTTTGAAAAGAAATCTATTTATAAATACGATGTGCAATTAATAAACTGTCCTTTGTATCAAAAGAGTTGCCCTCAAAAGAAGCAGATAAAATAAACACTGTTCAAACCAGCAGTTAGCACCGTTCATTTTTTTGCATTAAGGAAGTTGATTTATCTGGATCAAAGCGAAGCAAACGAAGTAAATAAATGCGTGAAAAGTTATCCCGTACTCAGTGTTATCCAGCCGTACATTCACGAAGGAACTAAAATCAAGGTGCTGTTCCCCCCCTTGATTTTACTTAGCTTATTTTACCACTTAGGCCCGGAGGGCGCTTGCTTGATCGATGTGCTGGGTAAACTGAACTCGCGATACTGGACGAGTCACGTGTGCCACACCTAGAGCGGTGCGCGTTGCTTGCTTTCAGTCCGCCTCTCATGCAATGCAATGCAATGGTACTGAAAGGTATACCAAAAAACCGCATAATTATCTGAAACAGGAAACTGGCATCTCTAAGTAGGCTGTCTCGACTCCTGATTAGAAGGATGTAAGGATGTGCACTGGCTTTGGATCTACTGCTCTAGCCTCAGCAGTTTGAGTTATTATAACTTCTAATGGTCCGCTGACGTTGTCTTCTCGTTATATCTTGATAATTAATTGAGAAAACAGGCCACCAACAAGTTTTATACCTCGAGTCATAAATAGGGGTTTTTGAACTGTGATACATGTCCCGCACATCTTTTGTTTTTGTTTTTGTTCGGTGTGGCCTAAACATGCCAATGTCGTCAACGGATATCTGTTTGCCTACCTAGCATTCATTTTGAGGACCGTCGAAAAGTATTGTGGAGTCCCGATCATCAACTAACGCAACTGCTTGATTTTCATACGTTGCATTGCCTGAAGCATGTCTCAAGCATACCATCTGATAAAAAGTGTAGGATGTTTGCCAAAACAGTCAGTAGTTGCAAGAAGATGGGGACGGTCATATCATGACATTCTAAGCGATTATAAATACCCTAACCAGGGGTCCCAGTCATATAGGTCATTTTAAGATTTCCGATTACGGACCACGAATACAACCTAATTAATGGCTAGTGAGGCTGAGTGTTATGTTCAAGTGCAGTGAATAATGGCGCTCATGCGTCTTCTCACATTTTAAGCAGATCCAGTTTCCTTGATTTATACTTAGACAACTACTGTTCTCATCTCTCAACTTTTTCCGTTTAATCCTTTTACATAAGTGAGCTGAAAAGCATTTCAAACTAACGCCTAAAAGTTCATGGCTAATTGTTGTACAAACTGAAGTTATTCGAACAACTGAGTGTTTGACGTTGAGGGGCTGATTACAAAGCTTGTTGAGTTCCACTGGTCAGAGATCGCACCTTTGAGATACGGTCCGTTTTAGGACTTCTATGTGTCAACTAATAATGCCGACGTTTTGTTTATATCGAATAAATTTATTTGTAACCAATTACGAAAAATGTTTGCCCACATTGGTTTGGTACCTATACCTCGTATTTAAGGAAACTAAATGAAAAGGGTTTAATTTAATACGGTTTATTTGGGCATTTAGCTTTCTGTTTACTTGATTCAATGCACATGAGCATATAGATTCATGATGTTCACATCCGATTAATTTTTTATCAATTATGACAACGCTCCACCACCCCTTCCAGATGACTATACTGTATGTGAAGGACCAAAACGGGAATATGTAGACACATTGGGAGAATATCAAACCTACCCGTATTTTCTCTGTCCGGATGACCCTAATCAAATGTTCGAACGGTATTGCTGTCGTACCATCACCGGAGAGGGTGTATGCTGTTCCTATGATGAATTACGGTAAGTTCTATTTCGATCGACACATTAACTATCACGTTTTATTGATTTGGTAATACGTTGTTTAAAACAGGGATAAAATCATCACGTTTCACAGCAAATCAAATTTATTGATAGTCACAACGTTTCTTCAAGCAATTTCCAAATCAGGACTGAAGTATCTTTCACCAACGCTATCTGTCTCAAAGAATAAACGCGAAATACTGGGTTAACCCATGTCTGGAATTAAAGTGAGACCTCGTACAACACATCAACAAAAATCCTGAAATCATATGGAACAAAGGATTTGTAATTCCAGTTATTTCAAGGTCTGACATCCATGAATCAAATAACAGCCATCTTGGTACACCATCCTTTGTTCCATTTCGCCTGTTCGCCGAGCTTGGCCATTTGTTTTCAAACGTTTCATCACCAGCCGAGGTGACATCATCAGTGCTTGGCCACTTCACAAGCACAGATGATTTCACCTCGGCTGGTGATGAAAAGTTTGCAAACAAATTGCCAAGCTTGGCGAACAGGCGAAATGGAATTCAGTTTACCCGAGCTGCGAGGACCGATTTTCAATATTTTGTCAACACCATCCTTTGGTCACCAAGATATGGTCGAACGTTTAAACTGTTTAGTGTGCACAGTTTCATGTTTTGGTCGACCAATGAAATAAGGCATCAGTTGTTAAATGATAGTGAACTGAAAGGCAGGGATAGTGTGATGTAAGTTGCAGAGTCCGATCGCAGAAACCTAATTTTGGTTCAGGTGGAGAGCAAAAGACTGTAGACAGAATATTTCACTTCGGTTAGCAAAGAAACTTGTGCGAAATGTTTCTCCAACTAAAAGAGTAGGTCATATTGGATTTATTAGCATTCATTGCCAAGGACGAGCTGGATCATAGACCACAGATAGCCTAACACACTCATAGTCACTGCTATTATACAGGATGATGATAATCTTTTATATATTCATATTTATGACAGACAGAAGGAAGGAAAGGCTTAAACCCATAACTTCTGTACAATCGTATTTATTTATTTCAGCACGAGTTTTCAATGGGATTTGCGTTGGTTAATTCACATCTGGTGTTCCAGTATAAGAATGACCAGACAGTAACTTAACCGATACGCATACTTGATGAGCGGCAAGGAACGCAAAACCGGTCATGTGCTTAAGGAAAATTTTGTCCAGTCATTCATATAGTATTGATTATGAAAAGACTGAAAGTTGGTACTGGCGTCGAGTTGACTGAGATTAGACGCACCTAACCCACAACATCTGATATAGAATCGTCGCAATAATTCTTCGAGGCTTGTTCGTCTCGAATCCACTCCCCGAGCTGCAAATGAGGTTTACGTTCCCTAATTCACATTGGGAGTTCAAGTATATGAATGAACAGGGTACGGACTTCCGTCTACGCACGCCTGACGAGCGGTAGGGACTGCGAAGCTGACCACACGCTTTGGAGAAACATTATTTAAATACATGCAAATATAGACCTGAAAGTCCTAATGGTCATTCATCATTTGGACTGTTCACTACCCAAACTGAATCAAAAATGTCGCTTTCGTTTGTATTTGAAAGGTAAAATTCACAGGTATCAGAATTCAGTTGGTGGGAATTTGGTTGTTATCTCTAAATGGATGAAAATATTGCTCTTCTTGTACAATAAAAACAATGAAACATGGGCTTAAAATACCTGAACGTTCATCACTCCGAAATTTTATACGCAATTACGAACACATACACAAGGTTAAAGTACACATAAATTACACCTTTTAAGATTTGCTGAATAACCTATAAAACCACCAACAGAATGTAATGCATTTTCGATCTATTCAAATCATTGAACGCACACGCGTGTATAGTGTTGGAAGAGCAATAAACGGGTTATCCTGACTAACAAAGTCCGCGTACAGTACTACTTCATCAACCGAAGTAACCAGAGACCAATTTTAGCACATCGTTTGCTTATTTACTTGATTGCAATATTTTAAAGTTACATATAATTACAAATTTCACGATTTGAGCGTGTGTATAGGTTTATACTCTGTTCTCTAATTGAAGCAATTCACTTTTCATTAGAGACTGACATTTAGAGCTTACTCCCCGCTCCTCGCTTAGGAAAAATGATTAATATAAATTGTTTTCAATTCACACTTTTCGGGTGTTAGTTTGGATGTTTATCATTCTGAATTGAGTATCATTCATCAGTTCAACCGGAAAATTCATTCATTGTTGCTGTATCTTCTTGCATACAAAGCGATCTCATAAACTACATTCACTTTTTATAACACAACGCACTCATAATTACTGCTACAACCATAGTAATCACCTTTTAAATAATAGACGCAGAATCGCCCATGATACTTCCCAGATCTATAATTCATACAATAGTTCATTATGGTAATTGGAATTTGAAAAAGTCTGCACGAACATCTTGAATGGGTTTTGATGTGTACCCACTGAGCGCATGTATCAAAATTTTGCGATTTACATCAATAAACTGTCAACTAGCCAAATACAAAGCCCCGACAAGTTTAAAGCATTTCTCTGTCTTCAATGCCATAAAATATAGTCAATTCATCAGACGGAAAGGTAGGATGAGCTTTGAGAAAACAATTCGAAAAATATTACAAAAAAAACTTATAAAAACTTATTAAGTGCCTTGTTTCGCGTTGACCATCTAACCTCATCCTGCGTATAATCTCATGCTCACATTTTAACAGTACACTCTGTTATATTGTTTATCCTTCCGTTTCTCTACGACTGATATCCTGAAGTGTTTACATGAGTGACCCAGGAGGGCGCCGTATGTGTAAAGATTAGTATTGTATGTATATGTATATATATATATATACATATATATAAAGGGGATACGAAATATATGTTGTATGTCAGCCCTTTGATTGGTCGCTTCCCCCCACCTGAGAATTGTATCACTGCATATTCAATAAAAAGAAGTCAACATGAAAAAATGAAAAAAGAATAAAAGAAAAGAAGTGATTGCATCTGAGTACTGAGCATTAACCTGTGACCACATGGAAAAGTACTGTACATAAAACTAAAAAACGTGTTTTACATCACAAAAGGGCTTTCACGCACACTATTTTTCTGGTTAGTGCCAATCATTAAAACGTATGCAGGAAAACCATACACATATGACTATTATTATCGAGGGAGCATTTCGGCAAAAAAGCGCTGGAATAAAGTCATTTTATTTTGCTCTTATTCAAACTCACTGGCATCTCGTAACTATACTGTCTTTAACAAGGTAAGTTGCCAGAATGTGTCACAAAGTAGTATTTATTTAATTCACTTTTTTCACTTTATTTTAAACTTTCATTGCAGCCACGGATTCTATAACCCTGATTTTTTCTATTTCTTTTGCAGTGGACTACATCAGGGAATCAGGTAAGCATTTCGAGATAGTTTTGGAAGATACTTAACTCGGCCAAAATTGTATAAAATATATAAAATAATGAATTTACAGAAGTATATCATAATAGCGTTTATCTTAGACTTAATTTGCTCTCGTTAGTTGATTCTTGGGTTTTTATATTTGGTACTCGATAGTTCATTGCGTATGCGGTTCACTCAGAAAGCATATGATGCAAGGAAAGAGGATAACGTACCGCAGTGTTAAGTGAAAACACTACGAATAAATTGTGGAGAATATTGGTCACGGAAACCCATATTTCGTTCCAAAATTATAAACTTTTTAGCGCATATCCTTTCGAATCCGGTAAGGATAAGAACTTATGCAGTCTGTTGAACTCAGAGTCAAGTTGGTAACCGTAATTCATGCCCCTCTAAAAATAGAAATTTAGTCCAAAGAGTAGCACTTTCATCATCAATCATTTGACGGCAATCAAATAGGGCACCACTTGATTTGGGTCGACCATAGATTGGCAGTGGAAATCGATTTCCATCGGACTGCTTCCGTTGGGACCCCGTTCTCACTGGATCTCAAATTACATGCAACTATGGTAAGAGACGACGGAAGCCACTTGACTTCATAGGTGCATCAGCCGTCAAAAGATGAAGTAAGGATATATTGCTACACACCGGCGCGTTGATGTTGATGAAAAAGGATATAACCATAAAATACGATACAAGATGACGGTATTGCCGGCGCTATCAAACGTTTCTTCAAATACTCGATAACCGTCTGCATGGGAAACTGTTTCATGCTGTCGTCAGCCAGTTCCACTATATAGGGAATAACCTAGGAAAGTAACAAATAAGACAGTCATAATCGGCAATTATATCAAGCAGTAGCAGCTTTGAGAAAAGCTATGAAAGACATTCCAGGCCCATCAAAAGCAAAAACAACTTTTGAATTATCGAGTACCTAATTTGACCGAAGAACACGGGATACAGTTTGCGGAACTGAGGCAGTAAAAGGGATACAATTTTAACGATCACTCAAAATATATAGCATTACTGAGAATGTTCATGCCTATTCGTCCGTCTGCATTCAGTCGATTGATTTCCTGTTCATTATGAACCCAGACTGTCAGCAACGCTGTGAAACAGTATGCACGTATGTTTCTTTTGTCAGCATAGCAACCGCGAACATATTCTCCCACTGTAAATGAAAGCGTTTCCATAGGAAAGCACAAATTGAAACTTGCATCCAACCAAAGGAAGAGACGGATGATTGAAATGAAAACCATGGCGAGACACCGATGAGAGATTTATTTAGAAGAATGAGTCTGTCGGTTAAAAGATTTGCAATTTTCATTACCTGGGGCTGGATGTAAACTGCGTCCACTAAACAATGCTCAGCTTTCGGTACTAGGACTAGGATGAAGGTGAGAAATTGTCCTTTTAGTTGCAAGAAGAAAACACTGAGGTGGCTTGTAATAACTTTGTTTGACAGATAAACCCTTCCGGAGGATCAGTCTATCAAACCAGAGTCAAGAAAGAATGGAATGATTGATGAACCAAATCACCAACAACCAGCAACGATTGAATTGATAACATTTGTGCTGTGATTCGAAGCTCATTGAGATTCAGTGAATGAATCCTGCTTATGATGAAATGACCAGATAATTATTCTTCTTGTTGTGCCCTGGAACTAACGTAAAAAATGCATCTTCAATTCGGCGAAGTATCTATTAAAATCTTTGGCGTATACTTCTTGATAATCTGTGAAAATCTCCAATCGCATTGGGTGTTTCTCTCTGAATCTCATGGGAAACACTACAGCAAGTAAACATGCACTAAAATCACGGTAAGGTTTATCCATTTATTTTGTCTAACAATGATATCGAGTTTATAAAAGGAAGCACGACAATTGATTGACTTAATCCAAATGATTTAAATCAGTAATCTGATGATACTGCATCACGCAGATACAAATATTCATTTTGTATTTGCCAGGGTTTTTTGCTTGCCTCTTTCATACTGTACCCACGATTTGATTGACTGAACTAATCTACATGCTATTATTGCACATCCTGAATGGTTGTCCCCATCTCGTTGACTGTGATGAAATGGTATTTACTTGCACGTATCAGTCTGACACATGTTAGCTGTTCGATGACCTGAACATGTTCTGTAAGCCAAGTCTAAGGATACCTGTCCTAAATATCTTCCACCAGCAAGATTGGAACCAATAATTATGAAATGAAACATCATAAGCTGATAAGATCGTCTAAGGTTTTCAATTTCAGAGCACATGCTTAACCTGCTGGCAATTAGCAACCACATAGTATTGGTTCATTGAGATTTATGCTCTGTTAGTAGTATTGTGAGATAAGTGTTATTGATTTTGACTAACTATTCTTCTTAGATTGTTTTCAAACACAATTCTCAGTTCGTTCATTCAATCTTACCCTCTGGAAATACTCAAATCGACTTTGGCCCTCCTTGGAGTTGATCAGCGTCCAGCTGGGGCCTAAAAATTCTGAAACTGTCTAATAAAAATCGTGAATGTCATACCACTTTCCGAAGCAGATCGAGAACTATCACCCTATTGAACTGCAACCAGCAATTGGGTGTTCAAGGATCAGAATTGCACCCAACAGCCCGGGAAACAACAGAATTCGTTATTGGTCCTGATAATCTCTGAAGAAGTCCAAGCAAATTTGAATCGGTTATTTCAGCGAGCCTCATTGTGAGATGCTTGGCAAAAAAGTAGCACACATGCAATCGTGCGAAGTGTCCAGTGTTTAAAATACTGAATACTGAATAAGCCGGGACTGTGCATTATTGATGTGCTCCAAAGAAAACGATGCTTGAGTCTACAGTGCTTCCTGAGAGAAGATTAGCTGAAATAACCGAGGATTATCTATTAAGATGAAGTTTGAACGACTGTCAGTCATAATCCATGCGCAATATTTAACAGGAAGTAAAAATGTATTCCGGCATTTGCCATAATCTGATTCATTAGGTTTTGTCAGTCTTTTCTTATCATATTTTCTCGGCCCAAAGATAACGTTTTAGTACTATGGTATTCTTTGTATTCCGATCAGCAACGTGAAGTGTGCTTCAGTGATTGTGGGACATTTCACTTGGGAGCCATTTAATAAATCTATTTAGCTTGTCGTACGAAGCTGTTTTACTTAGTCTGGGAACCATAACTACAAATAAATCAGATTTGGACAAACTTTGCTAGGTGTATCACTTCTTTTTGAGCGGGTATTTGGTCGAGTATGCAAGATAATTCATTCCTGTTTCTGCTTGAAATAACTTTTCAGAAGTATGAATGCATCACGTGAACAGCCGGATGAATGCGTGAGCGAATTCACACAAAACAATCCCAATTGACGGACATGTGCAGATTCACGAAGGACATTTTGTGTAAAAACAAAACATGTGGACCCATGT
The DNA here is from genome assembly GCA_900618425.1 of Echinostoma caproni. Lineage (NCBI taxonomy): Eukaryota > Metazoa > Platyhelminthes > Trematoda > Plagiorchiida > Echinostomatidae > Echinostoma > Echinostoma caproni. The sequence continues at coordinate 28,654 of UZAN01040656.1, forward strand.
AACAGACATAAATAATAGTCGATCATAAAAGGCTCGCTGCGAAACGGACTGACGATAGCTCTTCCATACGAGAAACGAATTGAGATCATCACTGATAGTCACTTCGTACCCATGGTTTCATTCGGCATATACTCCCTCCATTCCTGGTTCAAAGCCGTTTGGTATCGACTGCTCGTGTGAAAAGGACTGATAAATTGTGGCGCAACTGAAGAGCGCATTTAGACGTGATTAGACCTTGATCGAACAACAGTACTGTTTAATAAAACCAATCACATTTGCGCTTTGAAATATCGGATACCAAGTTGCGTTTCCCACTCTTAATTAGAGATATTTAAAATGAAAAAAGACCTCACCTCTTATTCTTAATCGCTTTCAGATTGCCGAATAAGTCCCCCAAACCCGAATTTCCCATAAGTCTATGTACTAGTTTATCGCTTTTTGCGTCAAGGGTGTGCCTCAGATTCACGATGGGGGAAAAGTTTGAATTATTCTTAATAAAATGGGGATATTTGTTTGTTACTTATACAGAATCAATTCCTCTAAATAATATTAACATAGAAACGCAGTGTTTAGACTCTTTAAGAACCAAATATTTATACTCTCCAAACCGGCACCTTGGATCGAATAAAACTGCCGCAAGGAGACCATAAACTTTCACAACTGATATCCCAATATCTCCCGACTTTTCTCCCTCGAGCCCTAGCACAACCAAGTGTGGTGTGATTTGCCAACTCTTACTTGCCGGTGGTTGCGCAGGACATCATTCACCATGTTGTACTTGTGAATGCAAAACAGTGATTCATCCAGATATTCTCCATAACCGTTGGATCAGGCAATACATTATGTTCACCCAATAAAGAGGGGCTCTATTTGCGTGCCGTCTCACTGACGATCTTAGGTATTTTCGACCCGGTTCACCCCGTCTGTTGGGTGGTTTTTCGATGCGGGTTCGCTAACGCATGCCTTGGTTTTCTGAAACCACTTTTCAGAGACGACTGAGGTGGGAAGATGAGATAAATGAATGATAAATGAAATGAGATAAATAAAATATTCCGGATGCAGCACAGTCAAACAACTCAGAGAAACCACTCCTATCAAATTCTCCTTACATTCCAGCCATCTTAATAAACCTAAATAAATGTTGGGAGAAGCGGAACCGAAAGCAATTTGATTGGTACATGAATATTTAGATAGGAACAGACCAAGAAGTTTAACAGAAGTGAAAACTTTGAGAGATGTGGTTGAAGTAGGAGAATAAACCGGAGGAAGTCATTGGTTAGACGTTCGAGGAAATCGTACAGCCCAAATGTTGAGACCGTTTTACCAAATTTGTATTCGGTGGCACTTCTTGTATCTATATTTTATGTGACACTAATGCAATTTTTCGGTTCACCGCAGCTCCACTGTGTTAGCAAAACAGACTGTTTTTCGCAAAATCTCTCCTTTAGTCCGGATATTCATGATGTTGGCAGTGAAGACTGTTTTCCCATCTAATACTTTTGTAGTACTAAATATCACTCATTGAAAGATAAAAATTAACGAAGACTGGGCAGGCAGGACAAAGGACAATCACACGAGGTAAATGATCAGTGTACAAATTTCCAGTTTTTCTCCAATTCAACACAACCAAAACTCATCAAAATGATTAAATACAAATACCCTAGCCCATGAATTGGAGATCACGTGCTGCCGCGCACAACAAAGGAATAAGACTGATCTTCGAGAAAAACGAAGCGACAGATGAAAGAAAGATTCTGAAAGAGTGAAATATTGTCCACGAACTTCCAAATAACTATAAAGAGAAAAAGTGCCCAAAAAATTTCGACTGTCAATATTACAATCCTGTGAAATTGGAGCACTTTCACCATATAACAAGCCAAGTAGAGAGTAACTCAACCATTCCAAGCACAGCGGGTTTAAGTCAAATACTGACACCTAATTTGCAATGATTCTTCATTTTTCAGCGTAATGAGCAAATGTGTAGCCGAATTCTACTCGCGCAGAAATACCCAATAGAAAACTGAAAGGCGGATGATAAGCAAATGAGGATAAGTTAAGCACAACCAAAGCAGTCGACAATCACCTGTGAGTTACAAATTGCTGTTCTTTAACGGCAAGGAACCAACCTGTTTCGTCTTCTAAAGTGGTAGCTAGTTTTTGTCACCCTGTAAGTAGGAGCTTCTCCGAGGGCTGTGTAATCAGTTCCATTTTCGTTTATTTTCCTGTATTCATGTTACATCTCACCTTTTGTTCCCCTTCTCCTTCTTTAGCAAATGGGCCATTTTGGGAGGATGTATTGCTATTGTGGGGATTCTAGTAATGGTCGCCTTGGTTGTCTACTGTTGTTGTTTCGCCAAAAAACGTGCAAAGCCCGCCACCCAGCCATCTCAGACAACACAACTACCAAAGCCAGTAAAACCAGTGAGTTGATTTTGATCAAAATCAACTCACTGGTTTTACTGGCTTTGGTAGTTGTGTTGTCTGNCAAAGCCAGTAAAACCAGTGAGTTGATTTTGATCAAAATGAAAGAAACCCCTCTAGTTGAATCTTATTAATAATTGACCTCGCATTTGATACCGTTAGTGATACAAATACTATTTGCCTTACAAGTAATACCGCTTGGGATCGTCTTCAAATGAAAAATGCAACAGTTTCAAGAAAGATTCCTTTTCTGGTGGTCACTTGAATTCATGTTCGTACGAGTGCAACTCAGAGGTGATTTGCTTCTCCTCGTAAAACACAGTGGTCGGATCCCTTAACGGTTTATAAAAAGAAGGTTACGTTTCAATTTGCAATTTAAAGTTAACACAGGCTTTCATCAGTTTTCCTTTACTTCGAAATAACATAAATGATGCACAAAATTGCATAGTAATACACCAAAAGGCCTTCAAACAGAAGGTTACAAAGGTTCACATGACGTTCAAAACAAGAGAGGATGGATTTGTGAACCCTGCAATAAATGGCTGATTGTCTATTTTTGTTGTAGGTGAATGAAATCGGTTGTAATTTGAGTCGTTATGATGGTTCATATGATCGAGCAGCTGGGTTGCTTTGAACGGTCGCTTTTGAACACTCAAGTTGGGTGCAAGAAAGTGAATTCCCTTCGCTTTAGTGGCGGGTTTTGTGGCCTGAAGGCCTTTGGGGCACATCATGGACTACTCTCAACTCGATTCTGGGCTTATTAGGTGACCTGTATCTAGTTAGTGGCGACTGCCAAGTTCATTGTGCCAGCTTGTCTCAACCAGAGTGACCAACGTTACTTCATCCTTCAGGGTTCTTTCTTCCTCATAGAGAAACGCACCTGAATGAAAAATCACAATAAATCATCCATCGTAAGCAGAATATTTTATTGTTGTTTTACTGGACGCGTTAACATTTTAATCAAGAAGCCGTATATTGATTCTTCTTCATTGGGTGGATGGAGAAGTAAGTTCTTTTTCTGATCCTCTTGTGCTGTTTGGATAATCACTTCTCATCTTTTTGGATAAACCTCGATTCTTGCAGAAATCTGCAGCGTTTAACTGACTTAATTTCTCTTCGCAGCTGAAATCGTGAAAGTGTTAAGCAAGGTCCAATGAATCAAATTCCGTTTTCACCTTCCCATCCCACACAAATATTCAAAAACAAATAAACTTAATAGACTGTAAATTCAGAGCACAATACAGTGGTCAATGTGAGATAAGAAAGGGCTAACATTTGGAAATACGAATGAGCTATAAGCTTTCGTGTCTTATGTTCCGTTATGTACGTCACGATATTTTTTAGTATTTGGGAATGTTCACATCAATAACCATGTTTGTGCAACTGCAGTGGTTGAGAAAATAGAACCACTGATTTGGTTTATGCTGTGTTAAATAAATGCAAGGGCATAGCAATCGTGGAAAGGAAAAAGTCATTCCATTTACAGGTGAAAATAAACGCCAGCTTCTCAAAATGAATGGAACTGAATATGTATCTGGATGTAGCAGGATGATTTATTTCACTATTAATCAGCTTTTTGACGAACGTTAATAAAATCGCTCTATATCATCCTCAAAAACAATACCAAATGAGTCATGAGCAGATACTAAAGGATATTTTATATTGCCATAATTTCTCCTCTCTTAAGTTGACTCTGACATTGGTGTATTTCAAACTTGTGAGGTGCATTGATAATTGCAAGATCAATCGTTTTAACCCAATCTTTAAATAAGACATTCTACTCGTCTACCTCTCTGATGCTTGAGATCACCAACACGCCAATAAAACCCTAAGCTCATTTCATTTTTCCGACTCACTAGGCTACAGAGCCCAATGTTCCACAACCGATCGGTTTTATTCCGTATCCCGTGGGACCTTCACCACCAACAATAGGACCAGTTCCAATGTACGGGGTTCCCGCACCCTATCCGGTGGCTGCGCAACCCGGTTCGGCTTGGGCCACGGTTGCTCCACTACCTGGCTCATCGTGGCAGCAGCCCAATTATCAACAAGAACCTCCACCGCCACCTTACCCCGGAGATGAGGCGACCAGTGGAGGCAAGACAGCGCGTCCTTATCCTACGTAGCAGATGTATAGGAATTAGTGAGTTGTTCTATTTTTAAATCGTTCAATTATGTCCACTTCTTTGTAGTTGCTTTTACTCAAATATAAGGCAGTGTAGTTATCGAAACAATTGCCTGTTATATGTATAGGCATATAATTTTCTGCAAGTAGTTAGAATGAACTGAAATCTGTGACGAAAACATCAAACGATGGGATTTAACATGTGGTTTAATTGGTGGAAAAATATAAAACACCACGGTGTCAAGTATATACTGGCATTAGAACACCACGGTAATATTCTATTTTTTGTTCCTCGCTTTGAAAAAATATGGATACGAATTGCTTTTCGTGAACTACAAAAGAATAATAGTCAATTATTATTTATCCTCTTCACTATCCCTTCTCTATTGCATCACAAGCTGTGCATGACGTATAGTTCCTCGTGTATCTTGCTTAACTTCATCTCGCTCTCCTACCCTAGCTCACAACTTCAATTCTAATCAGTCCTTCTCTCAACCGTTATTTCATTTGACCCTTGTCCTCTCACCCCATCCACGACCCTAGGATTGATTACCGCTACATTATCACATGCGCTTGCTTTGTTTGCACGTCTGTCATTGTTATAAACTGAGCTGTCTGGAATCAGACAATCAGATATCAGTAGTATGATTGTTTTATACATGTAATCACCTGATGCGACGTATTGGAAAGAACTTTTTTCGCGAACATGGTTTTCTATAGTGCGTATGGGAATATTTTACGGAAAGAACAAATATTTCTGAAAGTGACGCTCATTCATCACTGGTACAATCAACCGGGTCAGGTTTCTTGAACGCAAATGTTCAGCGGACCAAATATGCAGCCATGAGAACTGTAAACATTTTTTCACTCTAAACGAGGCATGGGCTACAAGCTGATGGATTTCAATCTATCAGACTGTCTGGAGAATTCAGGCTCCTCAGGATTTCCTCTTCGGGGAAAATCAATGAAGCATTAGTAAGTAACGTCCTTTTCCATTACGCGCAATAACAGCATAAAAAACTGATATCATCATTGCCTCGAGGAATATTTCGCCATAGCGTTTCATTCAAAACACATTGAAATGGCATAAATCAGACAACCTAATACACCTAAATGAGCACAGGGTTTTACAAAAAGTTATTATTAAAGACCAAATATTTATTCTCACTCTATGTTCGGGAAACATACAGACTAATGGAAGAAAATTCAGCCAAAGAAATTTTGAAACAAGCGATTTGGGTCCTGTATTGTTAAACAGCGCATAACTGGGATTCACCTTTGTATTCTGTTTCTGATGTCTTCATTATCGATGGAAAGTGAACACTTAAACAGTTGTTTTTGCACGTTAAATTACAATAAAATTCACTGTAAGGAAATTTTTCAGAGAGAAATTTCAAACTCGTGAATATTTAAGCACAGGCAACTGATCACCTACTGAGGGAATGCACAATCCACAGACTGATTTCACTGTTCTGGTAGGATGAAAGGACACAAAGGATGGCGTTACTCACTTTTTAGAATTTTACAGCTGTACTGTTTCATAATAGTCATTGTTGCTTACCGAGACGTAAGCAATACTACTGAAATAAAAGGAACAGGAAATTCGATATGTTTGTTCTGCGATTTATCCATGAATCAGCTACGCAACAATTCAGAATAGTTGTAAGCATATCTGGTCAGATGACCCATCCATTGTGACCATGCATCATATTTCATCTCAGCCCACATACTGAGTAAACTCATCAGACAGGTAAGAGTAATTTCTGTCCAATGTACTATTCATAACTACCAACACTCTGACTTACGTCAGGATGGCCTTTCATGATAAGTGGCCAGCTGTTCTTGTTCATTAATGGGTCTAGTTTGCCCCCGCACATAACAGTGATTTACAAACCACGAAATCCATTTGAGAATAAAGTACCGGAAGTGCCATTAACGCGAAATTCATCCGGACACGCTACGCACATGCAAATTTGGTGCTGCTTCCCTAACTGGAGCAATTACCTCCATTGTCAATGAATGTCTTAATTCTTCCACTGTCCCCGACTGTTGGAGGCCGGTTACAATCATACCAATCCCCAAATCATCCAAATCCTCTATCCTCTCCAAACGTTTTCACCCCATAGGGTTAACATCTTCAACTCTTAAATTGACTGAAAAGGCCATCCTCAAACGCCTTCAGCAGTCTATAAACATTCCCAGTGATCCGTTACAGTTTGCTTACAAGCCTATTCAATCTATCTTGGACGCAGTCTCCACCCTCATTCATTTTATCACTAAGTCTTTGAACAGCTCTGTTAAGTCTTCTGCATTTGATTCCATTCCTAGATCTAAGGTGTTACAAAAAGTGCAATCGCTTGAATGCCCCAAGCAGTTGTTAGCTTGGATATCCAACTATTTTACTGATAGAGTACAAACCACTAGATTGGGGAAGGCCACATCGAAACCCTTAGTCACCAACTCCGGGGTCCTTCAAGGAGCTGTGCTATCCCCATAGTTATTTTCCAGTTATGTTTGTGATTTTCCCTGTGTTTCTCCCGCAGGAATTTGAAATATGCAGATGACGTCGTGTTGTGCCAACCCATTTCTTCTTACTCTGATCTAAGCTCTTTTGCCGATAATCTTGATCAAATTCAGTCATTCTCCCCCTCATCGGGGCTAACTCTGAACCCCAGTAAATGTGTTGAGTGTTTATATAGTTTTGCTTACTCCCCATATCCGACAGACCTCACAGTGATTAATAAAATCCTTTATCCAGGGCGAATTCTGTCAAATAACTTGGTGTAACCATAAAGAGCAATCTTCATTGGTCAACCCACATCCACAACTGCATTGGTAAACTGCGGCGAGAATCATTTCAACTCCGAAAGCTCAGACAGTTTCGTACATCTAAGTCAGTTATTTCTATCTTTGATTATCAGTATGTTTTCCCCATCTTACTCTACTGTTCCCCAGTCATTTCCCCGGCTTACTCAAACAGTATTTTAAAGTTGCGGTCTAACCACTATTAGTTGTGTCTCTTCTATTCCTGTGAATGAATGAGGTTTAAAGCTTTCAGAGTATCATATAACTTTCTGTGTGAAATTTGCTGAGAGGATTCTCACAGATCCTGCCCACCCGTTGCACGCAGAACTGACACGATGTCGTTCCCGTCATTCAACATGCTCCCAGTTCCGTCAAATTTCATCTCGAATTAATGCTTACCGCAACGCAGCTATACCGTATCTTGCTCCTCTACTCATAAACAAAGAGCGGATAATAAGTGAACTTTGTCCTAACCTTGGGTTATGCAATATCCTCATGTGTGTGAAAATGTTTTCATAGTTTTCTATGTACATTTTTGACGGTTAACCTGTATGATATTTTAACTGAAATGTAGGCTTCTTTGCTTGCAAAAGTTATACTCAATACAATACAATACAAAAAATGAAGGTTCGTATTAATCTGATGCAGAGCACAAAAGAAAAACAGAGATGGGATGACTTGAATCGGAAAACATGTACTGTCATACGGATCTTTGCCTATCAGATTTTCCTTAAGTGGATTAAAAATCTGCAATATAAATGATAATGTTCTTTTATTAAGCTTCAGTTTTGAACCTTCCTAGTGAATCCATCATGTTTTCTTTACATACCTCCTGAGCAACAAATTAAAACTATGGACAAATTTGTGCTTTTTGCTGAGAAAGCATTGGTAATCAAAATATTGAACTGTGGATAATGCAAATTTGCTATTTTGGGCGGAAATTTTTCTAAAATAAACCATTCAAAAGTAGAAAAACCAGCGTATGATTTCAAGTAGAATGATATCGGCTTGTCACTCTGGACAAAAGGACTGTAAGTGTTATCACTGCTGCCTTTGATTTGAAGCTGAAATCACATTTGACGTTTGTTCCCACTTTGGTGAAATGTAAACATGATATCTAAGAAGCAATTTTTAGGCCAAACGAAAATTGATATTTTAGGAATATTCTGCTTTCAGTCACGTTTCTAAATTTGTTGTGTTCATTTATTTATTTATATTTGATTTATTATGTATTAGTTGATAAACGATCAATAAACCATAACTCTATCATTGATGACATCCACTTCTTTTTGTTCCGATTAAAAGGAGTTACTTTTATTTAACTGAGCTCCTACAAATGAAACAAAAATTATATCTGACTTTAATTTATCAATTTACTTTAGGCAGATTTTGGTTTCAAAATGATTTCATTTTGATTCGTTTGTTTATTTATCCAATGTTATCGCTGTGTTCCTTCCCTGCAGTTCCTTCAGAATCAGCTAAGAAACTTAAACATAAATTAGCTGAACTGATAATATAACTATTGGAAGTTGTGAGCTCAGCACATGTAAATGAAAAACCTCAAATTTAATTTTCTCGTGTTTGGATGAAATGTTAGGTCTTCGCAGCTTCGCATCAGACGCTTTTTATTCAAGTGAATGAGCCTATTCTATTCGCCACGCAGTAGTATCCTCCTAAAAATATCCTGCTTACTGTCATCACTTGACAACACAACGTTGTACACAACAAAGAAGTCTATAATAACCAAATTGCATTCATTTTCTCCATTGTTATACACTTCTAATCCATAGAATAAACCACAATGCAATTCTGGCATACAGGATAATTGCCAAAGCTGTTCTCATTTCAGTTTTCCTAAAGTTTAATTCAGTTGAAAGTTGGTGTGACTGAACCTTCAATTAATTGCAGCGACTAAAGTTTTCATAATCTCTAAAATGGACGAATGATTAGGGAATACGACACAAACCCCATTTGATAAAGAATTATTAATTAATTAATAAGCTTTTTCACATATGTAGAGACTTATGTCTAGGTGGAGGCCACAGACATATCAGTACATTTTCGGTGTCAGACCAATTTGTTTTCATTACGATCATTCAAACTTCATTGAGTCGTAACACAGCCCTTAGAGATGGAAACATACTGTTTTCCATCTAACCAAACTCTACATACAAAGGAATAATTAAATGATCACGACTAAAAATAAAACTACCCCATTGTAGAATAGTGTAGTTCAGTTTACAGACGAGGTACTGTTGGAAAAGAGTTAGTTAATGGTGACTGACTGAGAACAGGGAGCACTTGTTTTGTTCATGGTAGTTCTCCTCAGCAGTGCGTACTTTCTGTCCACCTGCCGTATTGCAAACAGTGGATTCCACATGGGGACATAAAAGTGGTACGCACGACTGGCGAGTCCCAACAGGGAACAAACAGCTGTCCAGTGCTGTTTGTCGGACATCACGCACCGAATTTCACTGCTAAGCATTCTATTGATTATTTGCTGCGTTTGGAAAAACTAACCGGTTTATTTTCCGTCTAACCCCTTTAAGGTAACGTATGAAGTGTTTATAGATCTTGCTGACGTCTGCTAGCAATGACCTCACCAGAAACGGATTTTTTTAATAATGCAAGTGATCTAATGGAATAATAGGCTTGAAAAACGTTTTGCATGCTAAAGGTTTTGATAGATTTGTAACAACGAAACAATTGTTTCCATTCAATCGGGAAATGCATTAGAATGTTATTAAATGTTACTTTGGCACTTATTTCATATTCCGATTCTCATTTTTTTCACAGACCACCTGATCAACTGAACGCGAAAACAATCCACATGGGCAAGAATCGCTCCGTCCAAATTGCTTTCACTCCGTGAGCTGCAAATGGAAATTATATGAACCGTTAATCTATCCATATTTCCCATTAAGTGGTATTTTAGTGTATGGACTCAAGAAATACTTATATCTTCTTCATTGTTTTGTTCTCTATCATTTTCCTTTGATTGTCCGTAAAAGTCATTGTAATGAACTTTAACTGTGTGATCCGTGTAATTTGCACCCGACAGAAGTAATTCATTTTCACTGTCTTATATACAACTGAGAATAAAATGTATCATGAAGAATTTTTTTGATTTATTCTGAAAGAAAAAGAAACAGGCAGATTCTCATGTAGGCGGTGGTGGCCAAGTGGTTGGGTTATTAACTACTGACCTGGGTGTCCCGGGTTCAAGCCGATCCACCGCTGCCCGTCTTCCTTATATCTGTATTCTCCCAAGGCAGTCTTTGGATGTCAGCAGCCCCCTTCCTAAAAGTTGACTGTACATTTGTATCATCAAGAAGTAGAAGAAGGAAATGAAAAGATATTAATTTTTATTCTCAATCAGCTACATTTATTCAGATTAGTCCCCAAAATAACCTCGACTGTTTATATTCGCGGACAACTGTGATAAAGAAAAATGACTTCTTATTCGTCGCTTGTTTAGAATGTAGCACACTCTCTATTTTTATTCAAGTGATTTGTCCGCTTTGGAAAACAACACTCTTTAGGTGAAATATTTAAAAAATTGTTTGAAATGGTCCTCCTTCACAAACAACGGGTTCAACAAAAGTCTAAAAAGCAGCTTTAAGTTCAAAAACAAAATGTAAACCTACTATTGCATGTTTTATCGTCAGAAAATTTGCAAGAGTAGTACATTGAAACAAATAGATTGATTGACGGAAGGCACAGAAGGGGGCAAAGACCAGAATGAAAAGCCATAAAAGGTTCGATCTTGCTAATAAGGATACAATCCGCAATTCTGAGCACAATAGGATTTTCATTTAGGGAAAACTATCAGTTTCGGGTTCAGTGCTCCAATATCAATTCCACTATTCATACTCTTAGTTCACTTGACAACACCGGAGCAGAACACACGAAACATCATCTCTTTGACTCATTTTTACCCTCGGTGGTTCGTTCGGTACGTGCGCAGAAAAAGACGAACATCTTCCCGTTTCTAATACAAGCAAAATATCACTGGGATTGCTCAAGTTCCCCCGTATTCACTATGATTTCACAATGATTCAGCATGCAGTCACAACAAAAAGATTTCCTATGATACAAGGAAGCATTGTAAGCGTTTTATTACACACACAAACACATGGACAGTTAGTAACTCATTCTTGGAGTAATAAATTCAAACGATGCACACCCTGATCCATGTCAGCTTGAAGAGGTACCATTATTTCTTGTTTAGTTCAAGGAAGATGTTCCCATGTAGCTGTGTACTGATTACTAATTACTTGACAGTGCTCTTTATAAGGCTCCTTTCATCATAAATGTCCATGGATGTACTACTGCTTTGGTTAATACAGCATTGATATGCAAACCGTCCAATGCTAGACTCGTAGTGCACTGCATGCATACGAGAGCATACATGATGATTTCAATATAAATTTCTCTCTCCACAAGTTTCCAGTAAGCATCTGCGGGAGCGTTTGTATGGACAACCTTTGCAGGTGAATGCATTCAATATTGCTACTCTGGTTTCGCCGGATGGATCAAACTGACTAATAAACTTCACTCAGTAACTCAGTTACGTATTCAGGATGTTTTGCTCAAGCAAAAAATGACCGTAGCGATTGGTATATTCATTAGTGTCTTTTTATCAGCCTGTCGAAGCGTAATATGTATTTTTCCTGAATGAACCCACACATTCCTAGTCTGTTTTCCTTTCCTTTTTCCCTTTTAGATTCTTTTATTCCCTACGTGAGCGTAACGGAGAAATTGATTCGATTACATACCGCCGTTTACAGAGCAACCATTGCACATACTGTATATCCGTGCTTTATCCACTTTGCCTCAAATTACCTTATCGATTATTCCTCTGGAATACTCTTCAAATATCATTGTCCTGTTGCATGCCCCTTTATTATTAACTGCATACTGTTGATCACACTTCTGTCATTGATCCGCCCCCATCATTATTCGCGACATCGTTTACGCACACCATTCGTATGTTTCCCCCACCAAACTACCCTCTATGCTGTGGCTCTCAATTGCCCTTTTGATCCGTGTCTGGGATAGACTGGAACAACCTTGCTCGCACTGTCCCTTCGTGAAGTTCACAACCACTGGTTCTCCGTAGGTCACTTCCCGTTGTTGAACCGTTGGCCATAGTTTTTACTTGTTAGACCAATGGCCAAACGAATTACCGTGTTAGTTGAACCGGATGATACCACAGTTTTAGGTTTACACATTTTGCACCATTGTCATGTGTATTTTAGTGCTGTATTATTTTTAGAAAAGGACTGTTTTTTGCAAGACACACCATCGGTGGGGGGCTTTGATCGCCACTCTACATGAATCGCTAAAGTATGTGAAGTCAATAACTTGGAACTATGTATTTATCGACGATCGTGAGAAGTATATGCCAGGTTTACTTGGCTAGTAGCCGCGGTCTTTCTATACATGTCCGTTGATTAGGATTTACAAATCCAATGTGTTATAAATGTGCTTGTTTGTTTTACGCCAGCTATCGAGAAGATTAACCGAAATTTTAACATCTCGCGACATATATCTTCTTTCGGTCTTGATAACACAGATTAGGCAGGGAATGTTCAGATATAATAGTAGCTGCAATTATTTTTGTGTTCGATCTGTATTGTACCCTTTGTTGTCCACACTAGAATGTGAAAGTTACAAAAAAAGGCTCCTTCACATTAGGGCTCACTGTTTGAATTGTATAAACGATTAACTATTTTTTGCCAGACTTAGGAACGCAACTCTCACAATCTACGCAAAAATGTGTGTTTTACACAGGTTCTGCGTGACGGACACATTCCTAAATATAACTTCATTTTTTTATTTATCGTTCGTTTCATGATGTTTCAACTGGTTGACATCAGATGAAGTTCAAGCTCGTGTCATGGTACTAAAAATATATTTTGAAAACGGATTATTTCTTGTGACACGCATTTTTTTATAATGATACGTAAATCTGGCTCCCCAAGTTGGGATTGCCGAAATATCAGGTAGGAAAAATAGCTACATGTTTTGGACTTGAAAACATTTTTGTACTGATATGTTGAACTTTCCATCGTTTTATTTCAACTTACGCAGAATCATATTGTAACGAGAAGGCGAGCTGGCTGGGAAAACGTGTATTGATCCAATTCTGAACCGCGCGGCGGGATGATTCATGCCTCTTTCTGTGGATCATTCGTTGTTGGTCTTGGTCCGCACTTGGCACGTACGTTGCCTCTTCTTCCGCGTGCCATTCCGACTGGTTTGACCCGATCGCGGCGCGAGATGCGTTGATCGACAGCTCCGACGTTGTGGCATTCGGTGGGTATCTTTCCCGTTAGCTGCGGATTGTCTTTCGGGCTGTAATTGTCGATTCACTCGTTTTGGGTGGCAGTCAACATTGTCTCGCGAGGCACTTCCCACCGCTGCGTCTGGTCGGATGGGCCCCATTCTTGCTTCGGTCGCTAGCTAGGACTCTCTTTGAACTGCCTTCCATCACCTTATGAAGTCATGTGATTGAATACAGTTAGCTATAAAATTTCATTCAGAAGTACTTCATAATTATATAGTTTTTATTAAAAATATCGTATGGTGCCTCTTGTAGAGGACATTTAATAAAAATTGGCTAAAAACTAATCATTATTATTTCATGCACATTCTAGTCTAACGGACAGAGTAAAATGATCCAACAGGTCGGCGAACTCGGAGTTTTAACTTCTCCACACTTGCCTATTGTGTCAGTTTCTGCTGACTTTAGTCAGACCGCAAACTTATACTGAGATTTAACAAGCGGCGCTGGTAATTTAGTGACGTTGATCCTCATCACACCGGTCATCGTGTGCTAGAATCCCACACTAGGTCCTACCACGCTGGGTGTGGTATTGAGCCGAATGTCAGGTAAGCTACCTATTGCCAAAACATTTTGGCGGTAGTAGGGTTAAAACCTCGAAGCTTAAGGCACAAAGTACCGTGGTGATCGTAATTTAAACCACTTGACTACCACCGCCATTGCAGCTACCTAGAGTCCACACAAATTGACCATTATTGATACCCTTTCATTGATCGATCATTCCTTCCTGAAGATCGATGGAATATTTGCCTATTCCACAAAAAAGCCTAAAATGATTAAAAAACAGATTCGATGCGCTTATTATTTTGAACTATAAATCAGCACCAAAGCTTCTATGTGCATGAATAATTAATTGCTGGAATCGGTCACCTAAATGCCAACTGTTCAGCATATCTCCTTGCAAATGTCAACGGGTCAATTGAATTATGTGCCGTCCGACACAAAAAGTGGCACTTGTTAGTGAGCCTCAGAGTAATATTAGGCCGTCGGGGTCTCAAATGAGAAGTAGAAGTTGACTGGTAATGAGCTCCTAGGACGAGCAACCTACGTTTGTTAACCTACGTACAAATGAAATCGTACATTGAATATGCTTGTAGACCTCAAGGTTAGTTTAAAGGGTATTAATGGAATTTTTGTCACAAAATATGGCAAATTAAATGCATTGGAATTGAATGCTTGTCACAACAAATGTCTGGGTAGAATCAGAGCAAATATCAACTTGAAACATTTAAATCCCGTAATGAATTTGAACAGGCAAGTTAGAAGACAAACACTGCGAGTCTACCTCTCATTGCATTCACGCTTTCTGTCGCAGCTGTAACGAAGCATACATTGGTAGAACCGACCAATCACTGCGAACTAAAATGGCTGAACACATCTCCAAGTATGTGCGCGATTCTATGACTCAGCCCACACCACAGACTCTAACTGCATCACGCAGACCGACTTCGGCCATCGCACGTCACTTGGTTGAGAGCGGCCACAAGATAGACCTTGCGAACGCGTTCTCGGTTTTGTTACGTCATCGAGATAAAAACCGACTACGGACAATTGAGGCATTGTCAATCACTCACAACAAACCCACACTGTGCGTCCAAAAGCGTGTTTCCTTTACCCTTGGCCTTCCCTGGTTGTAATCAATAACACACACAATGTACACAATCACACACGCACACGGTTAATACTAACTAGATTTCTTAATTCGCTTTATTTGTCTATTTTGTTTAATGTTATACGTACGCGACCGATGAGAGCATATGAAAGGAATTCCTCATGCAGTGTTGGTCTTCTTACTTGTCTATTCAAATATCAACCTCTTAAATCTTTGTCACGCTTTTATTGGTTATTGGTTGGCGTTGCTTGAGTGATTCAAAGGAAGAACATAATTACCCTCAACTCGTTTTCCCGAATCACAGCAATGCCATGGTACAACCTAAATACCCATAGTAATTATTCGATACCACTACCACCATATTTGTATTTGAGTACATGGTTGGGTTAGTTTTGGGTAGCTCTGGTCACTACCACGTCGGTCCTCAGATTATGAGTTCCTCTCTCAACAGCACCATCGAATTACTTTCCATTGTTCTCTGTACCAAATGTAATTTCTTTTTAAGACCACTTGCTGGTTATTGAATGTCATTTGAACAATTGTGTAGCTCAGTCAAAATGAGGCAAAGAAGAAAATTATTGAAAGCAAAGTCAATGAAAATCTTCCAGCATATTCATCATTTGTTACACGCCATACTACTCAGAATCGGACATCGTGTCACAGGTATGCTCATCCAGATTGTTATGACCACGATTTAAATCATCAGATCCTTCGAGGTGGCTGATCAATTACAATAATTCGATCTATTCTGCAATCACTCAGTATCCTTTGAGATGAAAATTTGTTTCGCCCGGTCACCGTCTAGAGGTTCTCATCGAAGTCCAGACATGCAACTTTCAAACTCTTCTTTTTGTTTCTCAAATGGTGGCAATAATAACAAGGTCCTTGTTTGTTACACAATAAATGTACATGTTATTTGATTTAAAAGAGACGTTTGTGAACGAAGTAGTGATTATCTTGCGATTTCTACTCGATGGTTGACGATAAATTTACTTTAAGTGAAACGGGAAAATTCTCTGTTAAAAAATGGATTCCTTGTTGTGATTAGACAATGAAAAAATAAAGGTGCTACATACAAATAAATTTCAGTTTACTTATTCCGAACAAAAACGCCTCTTCTTTTCCTCTTCTTGTACATTTTTCTATTGTATTAACAGGTCAGCACATTGTAGTAAATAACAAATTTGAATGAACATTTGTTTACTTCTGAAATGGGCTAACATACTAGTTAGTTAATAGTACCAATACAAAAACACCTGTGAGACAGCTTTCTTAAAGTTCACCAGTTACAAGGCTACAGACACCCCTAATCGTGGCAAAATCCTGTATTGTTTATACGGAATAGAATCAGTTGGAGGGATGTCATGCAATCGGGATGAACAGAAGACCTATTAACCGGAGTCATTTTCCCACCTGTGTTTGAGGCGTTTTTGAATGCCATTTCACTTGTTTTGTTCAGTGTTTGCTTCGTGGGGCAATGTGCAAGTGCGTTTGTATTGAATATTGTTTATCGCGACAGACAAGATAAAAGTCTGTATGTATTGTTTTAGAACAATGTCTCCGGGGTAAAAACATGAACGACTGTCACGGGATGTTTTGTTTCCTCTAGGAGGGCTCAATGTGATCCATGAAAAAGTAAATATTCTGGTGGACCAAATTATTTCTTTCTAATTGATCGAAAGTTAGCTGAACATTTTTATAACAATCAAACTTTTCAAACAGAGCGATGGGGTGTAGTTAGTTTATCCCCCGAAAATGTAGTCATTGTGCAGAATCAACGTGTCCGTCCATACTGCAAAGTTCAGCATGGCTCTTGCGTTTGACATGTTGGGATACAACGGAAAAGCTCATCTATCCACTAAGATATGAATTCGGGTATGTGTAATCGTATGGTAATCGTCTAAGTCTGTACCAAATTGGATTAACCAAGCTGGCGCTCAGAAGCTTGCTGTATATCAGCATTACATCCGGGTGCTGCTCACAGTCTGATGAATTCAGCAGTGCA
>UZAN01040656.1:56015-66570 GCA_900618425.1 Echinostoma caproni
CCAATGAGAGTGGCTGGATTGTACAAAATGTATTTACTAATAATACAAAAAGTAAAGTTAAATTTTGTTCGTCGTAAGCCAGAAAATTTATTTTCTTTCACCACCGGTGGAATAATATTTGGTGCCTTGACAAGGAATTTCTCTCCCTTCAATTGTTTCAACACTGTTGTGTTTGAAACTCACTGAGAGTTGATTGTCCTATCAACTCCATACGGTTCAACTAAATACTGTCTTCTATTAGCATTCCGGTTTTTGATCCTTTCTCACTTTCACTTAAGCACCAGATATGTTCCGCAAACGCCTATACCTTTAGATTAACACAAACTGACGAATTAATGGTTCTTTACATTTTCACCTCGAAAATGTGTAACCGAAAATTTTCCGCCTTCCTCAACCACTTATTGTATATCTTTTTTCTTCTCATTCCATCCCACATTCCTGGTCCCGAAAAACCACTCTGACTTTCCCCCAAAGTAAGCGAGATAACCACTTCGGCTATTTCAACCAATGGACCCTTCTTCTTCCATCTACCATTTCGAGAGCTATGCTGACTTTGAATATGGGCTACCTTGCCCCACATTGTACTGTATAGGGAAATGCAGTAATTGGATACCTCCGGTTATTATTTTGACCCATCGCAGCAGTACATTGACACAGACGGAGACACGCACGTAAACAAATTACGTAGGCAAAGAGCAAACAGCAGCAGCGGCAGCATTCGGGATGCGGTTAATTTGGACAGCAAAGTAATCAATAAACCAATCATAACGATATTTCATTCCTTAAATCTGCTGATCTGAAATGAAGCAACCCTATAAAAGAGTAACTCTGTGGAATGTGAATGCATGTGTAATAGGAGTCAATATCGGCGAGCCAATTAACGCCATAGACACAATAAACGTTTCAATAAACGAGGAATGTTTGGACGATCGACAATGGGTAAAGCATCTGGTGTATATTCGGTCTCAATCTTAATAAATGCCGTAATTCTTTACCCACCCTAGCTCCCTGGTATTTTAAAAACCCTTCCATATTAGTATGAAGGTTTGGAACCTAGAGCATAGGTTGCAAATTCCATCAGAGAAATATGAGTGGCTATATTCACAACGATAAATGCTTTTCTCGAAAAAAGTAACAGTAATATTTGCCGTAAATTTAAAATATGTAGAAATTGTTCCCCTTTCGCTTCAAACAGCATTTTACACAACATCCGGATTTTTGGAGTTTACTCCAAAACTATCGAAAGATAGCTAACCTCGGATATGATATAGGCTACGTACTTTCAATCTCCCGTAATGTCAACTTTCGGGAAAAATTCAGTAAATTTAAAGATTTGAAATATCATGCTAGTCAGTAGTATATGCTCAAGCAGTAATATAATTAGTGTGAGTTCTGTGACAAATATGATCAGTGGCGATGAAAGCTACTTTACTTTTTCTTGTTATGTAAGATTACCTACTGTTTATTTGGGACGGAACTGAAATATGCAGTCTCATGTCGATTAATTTATTATAGATTTTTAAGTCTTGTTTGTTGTTCTTAGCTCGACATTAGAACGGTATGCTCGGCACTCAGACTTTTCCTGTCTGAGGCGTACATTTATACTGAAGTCGCTTACTAAGACGAAAAACAGGTGATACAGCTTTCTCCGTAACACAGTGTATCAACGTCACTGAACCTAGTCACAGCCAGATAGCATTGATTGCTAACTTTGCAGACTACGGCATTTTTTGCGATGCGAGTTGCGAATAATAGCGACCAGCGACCTTTCAAACCTTTGTAGAGACCTATTTTGTAGTTCACCAAACCGTGGGATTCATCAGATCGATAACTGCACCTAATGGCAAGTATGATCACAAATCACAAACCCATTCACCATCCCCGCTGATCAATCGTCTGTGCGTCTGTGGAGGAACGTAGACCGTTTGTTTTGATATTTGACTGATTCCAAAATGGACAAAGTATATTCGTTCTGGATGAATATGTTAGGTGTGAATTTTTGAGAAAGTATCCGAAGAATTTGTGTCTAAATCCACTAAACCGAAAACCGGCCGCTGCAACTGAAACAAAACGAAACGAATATTTTCTTCAAATCGGATCGGTTTAGAGAAGTACGAGGGATATTGGTTTCCAATTTTACCGTTGTTACAACACAGAAACTCACGTGGTATGACGGCACCGCATCATTGTAAAAACACCTTTCACAGAATCCTACATGGTCCCGTCACAATAACGATGTTTATACGTAGGTTTGTAAACGGTCTTCTTATGCCTTCAGATTCAGATATCTATGGTTTTCATTTAGTTCGCTACCGTTACTACGGTAAATTCACACAAATTAGCGGGTATACCAAGAGAATTAGCCATCGTCAACGTTCCTTTCGAATAGTGAGTAGCCGCCGCATCCTGCGGGAATTAAGTACTTTGTCTTCCCTTTGAGTTCAAAGAAACAAAGAAACTGAAAGGAAGTTGTTCCAGAAATTTTGCCACCCAAACAAATATGAACTCAGCCACTTCATGTTATGCATGCAGCTGTTCCATGCTTCCAATGGTGACTGAAATTGTGACACTGCACAGTGCATTGTACCATCATTGTATCATCAGGCCATTGAAGGCTCGGCTTACTGCACGTAGATCATTGCACTCCATTCGCTTTGCTGACTCACAGAGCATATAGACCGATTGGAGATTTGGTATCATACCACACAACTCCGCGTACCAGAGAGGTGAACCACGATAAACGTTCACGCATTTACACAGGCATGTCAGGAAAATAAGATGGTAAAAATTACCGTTTGGATTATATTGCGGTAATGTGTATTCTGGCAGCTGGCTGTGATACAAGACTCTTTCATCAGCCTTGAAAATATCACAATCGGCATACATATTATAGGTAAACAGTGCGTCACCACTTGTGTTTATCGGTTCGGGGTCAGCTTCGTTGTCTCGCACAAATCGTGTAATTTTCGCGGCTTCACCGATCCACCGATTCGATGTCTATTAGCCAAGGCGACACAACCCCAGACTAGGGTCTGTTTCATTTCTACAAAGAGAGAGACAGCACATGAAGACTGACGACCAATCAAGAAGTAGAGGAAGGTTTCAATAGTGGATCAGTGAAGTACCATAGTTTTCCAAATTGATTTTATAGTTTTCTAGTTCCACATAAGTTTCTGAAATTAAACACAAAATATAAAAATGTGAAATAAAAAAAATTGAAACGTATAAACTTGAAATATAGTGTTCACACTGAAAAAGCTGTAATAAAATACAGCTAGAATGGATAAGTGATTATTTGGACCCATTTAAATAAATTGCATCTCTCGAAAACCACATTTAGTGCCGTCTAATGTTCCAAATCAGTTGCTCCTCCTTGTCAGTTGTGAAATACACTGCGAGGGCAGAAGGAATTATTTCCGGGTACGCGGTACACGTACGAGGTGCAGAAGACCGGGCCAGGAAAACGTGAAGTGTAATCCTTTATGAATGTTGTTCAGTGATTGCAACTCACACAACCAAATATAAACAGGCAACCACAGCTCACAATTCCGAAGTTTTTCTATATTAGGACTGTAAAGATGGAACTCAGTCGAAGTCACAGGAGGGTGATGATTTTCTACGACTAGAAACGTGGTTTAAAGCGGCAACCAAGTTTTGATCGTTTCCGAGCTGCCTTTGGTGACATCGAGTCTTCAAGAAGCACTGTGTTTGGGTGGTTTTCAGGATTCCAGCGTGGTAGGTGGTTCCTGGATGATGAGACACGATGTGGTCTACCTGATGAGGCCACCACAGCGGAAAACGCTGCTACTATGCAAACGATAGCAGAGGACGATGCGCCGGTGATAGAAACAATTGGCAGAAAGCCATCGGGATCGATCCGCACCGTCTTACATGCGAAGCTCGGTCTCAGAAAGGCTTGCGCACACTGGGTACCACATCAGCTCAGCCAGTATCAGAAAGAAGTTTGGGAGAATAGGTGCCGAACGAAGCTTGCGAGTTTTGATGGTGGACGGTCCAATGCAGTGATGATGAGATCTGGGTGCACGGTTTCGACCAAGAGACCAGACAACATTCGTCTTAGTGGACTCCGGTTGGTGGGGCGCCGTCTCAGAAATCCCGACGGGAACATTGTGTGACCAAGTAGATGATGACTGTGTTCATGGTCAAAACCGGTCATGTAACCACTGTACCACTCGTACAACAAAGCACAGTCACCGGAGACTGGTACACTGCCGGAAATGCTGGAAACTGTTGCCAGGCGTCGCCCAAGGACTCGAGCATAAATGGACCTTGCTGCACCATAACAAAGCAAATACACACAGGTCTCATGTCATCGGCGATTTTCCGGCTAGAGGACGCATCCAGGAGTTTCATTACCCACTCTACAGTGACATTTGTGTATTGCATATGTCAGGAGCATGATGCGTAAAATCCAATATGAGTCACCAACAGCTGCAGACGAGGCTTCATTCAACTGGTCGTTATGTTGCCCGCTTCGATGTGGTCAAGCTGTTTCATCAAACGGTTTGAGTGCATACAACTGTGCATGAAGCTAGTGGAGAATTCTTCGGAAAAATGTAGTTTATTATCTTGTAAGAAGTAGAACTGTTGATGCATCCGGAAACGTTTTGCTCAGCCATCGTAATACATATCTTTCCTCCACTAAGGGTTTGGAGATGACAGCTCCAAAGCACAAAGTGGCAGAAGTCAAGACTTTTCATTGAATAGTGATCAGAGTCCTGCAAATAAAACTTTCTATTATAGCTTTATTGCAACGGACAGACAGCTAAGTGCGCACCGTAACTGATTAGTACAATACAGAGATTTCTATCTATAGGGTACGCGTCTCCATCAGTCATTGCCCTTTTTCTGGCACCACCAATAGATGCTCGCATCTTGCAATTGTCTTCTGACTGAAGTCGTTCGGGAAACGTCTCCCAGGGTCACGACTGAATGACAGTTTGACAGACACAACAAGTATGTCTTTAAAAAGCTCCCTACTAATCACTACATTCTACGAGGTCTGCACTGCGAAAATCTCTAAACAACATGTTCCACCATATTTTATTTTTCATTGGAGCTCCGTGGGATTCCAGTTGTGGTTGTTGTGTCAATATACTATAGAAGGTAACGTAAAGCTGTACTGTTCTATCTGCTGGTGGTACGCATAATAAAACTAGCTCTGCATATTGCTCACTCCCAAGGTTTGTCTGAAGTAAACCCACGTGTGTAGGGATGCAACATCAAGCCAGCTTGCCCGAATTGGTGTAATTCATCGATCGGACGCTATAGTTTTTAACATACCATCCACAACGTTAAATGCACTTTTTTATAAAACAAATAAATACCGTCTTTGTTAATTCTTTCCCCTATAACGGAGCTTCAAGATGATGGATGGGAAGTGAGATGATTGCTTTACGTTTTTTTACCCCAATACAGAAATCTTTCGACTGTTCAGGACAACAATGTAAGGTGAAATGGTTTCATGCACTGACAAAAGAAGGGAGGGTCTCCGAAATCTCCAGAAGTAACAGAAGTGTCCGTGGAATTTTCCGGGGGATCTTAGTTTTTAGGGTGAACTAAAGCTTAAGTATTACTGGTGGTGGTTTTCTCAGTATGGATTAAATTGGACAGATCAGTGATCACAGCTACGACTCGGGCCAAACAACCTCCTTGAGGTTTATAGCTCGAACGACATAGAATCGCGTTACGGCATCGTGTGGTGAGTTTAATCAGTCACTGAGGTCATTACTTATAAAAGCTGTACTGTGTCGATCAAGACCGGTCATGTTGGATTTACGGACCGCCTGTAGCTAACGCTGGCAACAAAAAAGAAAACGGGAAAGTTCGAAAGTGGTCAAGCTGACCGTTTCTCTCTGCTGGCCAAACCGACCATGATGTCTGTAAATCGAATACTACAAACCAAAGTTGGAGGAACTATAAATTACATCTACCTAGGAAAAGAAATGAAAAATGGTGACTTTGGAATTCATCTGGAAAAACCTTATCTAATTCTGAAAAAAAGAAATGGTCAGACTGATCATTTGTTTTTTTTTTAGAGTATGTAGGGAGTTCGTAATATATAAAACATAGTCGGTGAGCAAACAGAAGTCTACAAGCAGTCCACAAATCCGAATGACATAAAAAAAAGAGCCAACCAAAATCGTGTACCGAGATTTGCTCAGACGGATCTGTCAGGACTAAACGTCGTTGGTGTTTGTAAATCAGGTGTGTTTTCACTAAAAGGTGTCTGTCTATAAATGTCAATGAGATCGATCGATCGTCTTATCTTCTGTACATGTGCGTGAGTGTTTGCGAGCACGTGACCGTCTTGGGCGGACACAACATACCTTAAATGTGAAGATCTGTGATATGGTTGCTTGGATGATTTCCGACTATCATTCCACCACTTAGCTACCAGTCGTGATCGCTCATTTCTGTTAAATCCGAACTCAGTTTCGGTGGGCATCTCGAGGCTCTTGATTTTCTCACATTAAGGTACAAAACCGAGACTACCCATTTTGGTTTCAACTCATCACTTGCATCATGTACTTTTCCTGCGTTATCACTACTTGGTGAGTTGAGTTTGGATTGGACTACCAGGGGTAATACAACTAACGATTAAGCAACCCGCCAGAAAGCAGTTTATTCGTGGTGTGCACCAAAAGGTACAAGAAGGACCTAACCAGGCTATCACGTGCGGTATGGAGCGCATATTACCCCCATTAGGGATTAACAGCGGTTTCCGTAATGATCTTATGTTATCCGGATTGAATTCGTCCGAAAGTGGAAGTAGCTGTTCACAGATTTTCACAAAAATCAAGATTGGAACCAGGTATCAATCGCAACGCGATGAATCGGTGCTTTGTGTGCAACAGAAAAGGATATCCTAGGGTATTTTCAAATGACATCCTGAGGCTATAAGGCTTGGCATCCTTTGCGGTAAGCCAACTCGACGAAGAGGTTCATCTTTGGGTACCTTAACCGAGCCCTTTAACTCCGAATACTGACCCTCAAGACGGCTGGGTGTGGGCCTAGAGGGAGAATGTAACTGATGGAAACCTGTAGGAGCTCCTAGAGACCTTGCATCTGAAGCTCTCGCGTTGATGTTCAGTTTGTCATTCGCTGGCTCATCGGTTATCCGTCAGCCATTCGGAAACAGCCCTTAACTTTATGCACATAATGAGATAGGTAGAATTTGGAGTACACATTAAGTTTCGCACATCAAATTACGTACTGAACTCATCGTGCAAATGAGGCGTGAGCCGAAAAGCTGGGAAGCACTGAACAGCTTTTTCGACCTAGATCGATCTCATCAGCAGTGCGAATCCATCGACCCAACTAGGAATAGAACCAGGGACCTCAACGGTAGAACACAAGCATACTACATACTCGGCCATCGGGCAGCTGATCGGACCGTTTCTCATCTGGAATATCTTCGATAACGCACAACCCATCTATGTGAGCTTCCCGAACGATGATTGGATGAAATGAAGCTGTACCTGGTCGAGCCTGGATTGCGGTCACGTAAGTCAGGATCAACACAATCGTTTCGGAATGGTCCGATTTCACTTATGAAGCAGTGGGTGGAGATATTCTCGATGAATCGCGTTTTCAAGATTGACCCATAAAATCGAATCGATCTGGCCCAGGGACTAGTACACAAGGGGAGGTCGCAGAATATCATGCTCGAGGGGTGGG
The DNA here is from genome assembly GCA_900618425.1 of Echinostoma caproni. Classification (NCBI taxonomy): domain Eukaryota; kingdom Metazoa; phylum Platyhelminthes; class Trematoda; order Plagiorchiida; family Echinostomatidae; genus Echinostoma; species Echinostoma caproni. Next base: position 63,717 of record UZAN01040656.1, read on the forward strand.
ATTAGGTACACGATACGCTACCAGAGGGAGTAATTCAGCAAAACATTAGCCCGTATTGTCCGCCAGCAGTATTGACACAAACGCTCGGTGCCATGAACATATTTTGTGCTGACCTTTTACAACTGCATCGTGTCACGAGTACCGATGCATTCCCAAAGCCATTAAAAACAAAGAGATATTTTAATGGTTGCACTGCTTTCGTTGATCGATTTTTCAATCACACTATTGACAATTACCGGTGGTCACATAGCACAGAGAGAAAACGGATTCCCGTTTCAATGGGGAGAAATATCGATTTCCATGGTTGCTTGGGAAACGCAACATACCAGCTAGTTTCGGACGATCACCGTTACAGGTGATGAACGAATCAGTGGGTGTTATGGTTAACAGGGAAATCACATGGGATTTCAAAAACTGCTGGGAATTGTTGCCCAAATTAAGATCGAGCCTGGAGAGAGACAAAAATGGTGATGTGGAAGTTGAGCACCAAAGTGTCAGATCGCTCGTGATAAAATCACTTGTTTGAGGAGCATTGCTGGAGATGGTGAAATTAAACCACTTCACTAGAAAATATAAACCTCAGTTCGTTCGCTGGGACGGATTAAATGTGGAACACAATATAATTTTATTTAACCTCGTTCATTAAACCTTCAGATACAGAAACAGTCAACTAAAATTTTTGTGAATGTTTCCCCTTTCTCACCCTAAAGTATGTATGCATCTGTTTATAGAATCGAACCCTTATAAGGTAAATTCATAAACATGTACAATAAAAAGCTCGGTGATTCACAAGTGAGAATTTGTATGAGAAATCACACAGGAATAGAATGACATTATTTCCTATATGAAAGTTTAACCAATAGAGTAGTAAACACAAGGATGAGTTAGTCAACATTACTATGAAGAAGTTTAACCGGAGCACTTGGTTTTTGACTTTGACCTTCAATCCGGTGAGGCGGAAATCCAATAGTGGACCACAGTCAATAAGCTAGTCACATGCTTTATGCCCGATTCTACTGTGCATATGGAAACAAAATACGAAACTGCTCCCCACCCCGAATGCACATAATGAACTAAACGGAAGGCGGACTCAACAACACTATTGATCGATACTTCCGCATTCATGACAGCTTTCCAGCGAATCACGGGAATCAGTGAAACCGACGAGAGAAAGCCCCAGAAATTGAGCGATGCAAAAACGGACAAAACTGGTTCATTGGTTCCGAATACGAGAATGATTGAATTGAGTCTGAATGAACCCGGCCATTGTATCAAGTGATAGTCTCAGCCCATGAACCTATCTCACTTGAAGTGGTGATCCTTCTTCGGGAGTCAGCTGATGCATTTATTTACCATAAACCCTAAACTGCACAAACTACAATCATCTCGAAACATTTTGATTGGAGCGGTAAAATTGGTCAGCATCCATTTGATCTGGAGCCGTAACAGGAATAATACCGCTATTCAGTCATCTAGTTATAGGTAAGCTAACTGCACTCGCGTTGAAACTCGACTGTGCCAGACCGACGTATCACCAAGACGTGAAACACACCAAGTACAAACGTGATAGCTTACAACGGAGGCCAACTGAGGACAGACAGTTATCAGAGAGCTTTATTAACCTGTTTCTTTTTTCTTTACATTGGTGAACGGTTTCTGGTTTGAATCGACATTGAACAAACTTTTGATTCAGTTTAATGCAAGCTCGTTCTTGAACTTCATACCTGTTCTCTGTAAGTGGTTTCTATCACAATCGGAGTGGCGAAATGAAGCGGTTCAATAACACAGACTCGTGTTTTCTGTTTCACATGACATAAACAAGACCGCACGGTGAAAATCGTCGTGTGGCTTGGAATAAGTTTGTGCCATATAATAATTTAGGACGCCAAAAAGGTAGGTAGATAAGTACAAGTACATTGATCGCAATGGTATTTCAGGCTAGACAAGCTGGAAACCTATATAGAAATAAAACCAACCGATCTTTTACCCATCAACATTTAGTCCAGACCAATGTGTTTATCCTTGCCCCACACTTTCACCAAAACCCGCATTTTTCAACTGTGACCTTTACTCCTTTGACATCAACGCATAAACTTTGACCATGCCGCAGTAAGCGAAGCACAGTAAAAAGTATCCGAATATTCTGAGGTCAATGCATGTTGAGGAAAATTTTTGTTTTAACAAAGTCAATGTTGTAAAGTTTGGTGAAGAAACGGGCTTTCGTGAGTGTGTAGCACCGCTGACCGTCACAATGACGACATATGTTACATTCCGTTTATCCTGGTGTCAGTTTGGAGCTTCGTTTTTGCAAGCTGTGTTCGCCGTTCTCGAATTACCAATGTATCCAGTTCTAGAAATGGAGACCTCTTTAACTGGAGCTATGAAAAGATGAAAATATTTTGTTTAGTTGTATCGGTTTTGATTCCCCTCAATTCAGATCAGTTTTTACAGCCATTAATCATGCACTTTCGTGCGCCGGTTTTGGCTGCTGTCTTTTAGCCGCCCATTTGGATGAGAGCAGAAAGAAGATTGAAGTGTTGAGAGCAGATTCAAGGGGAAGATTGAGGATGATTCATATAGACTGAGGTTACAAGAATAATGATTAGATGCATGAGCGACACTGTTTGTGACACCAAGCCGCTTAGTGTCACCATTGGTGACCATGATCTTGAGGTCCCCATTCTGGGACCCAGTCCCCTAGTTAGGATTTCATACCCCTATGCCAGTTCTTTGTTTGACTACCCTTGACCGTTTTGCATCCGCTACCTGCCTCGACAAACATCGCTCGCCGTGGCAACCTACCTGGTGACATGCGTAACACATGCCACAACCAGCGTAATCTATGGAGGTCAAC
>UZAN01040657.1:0-21483 GCA_900618425.1 Echinostoma caproni
TTGGTGATGATTGTACTTTTGTGACGAGAAAATTTAGGGTGACAGCGAACAGACAAACAGTCAATGAACTTTTCAGAGTAGTTACAAATAACTTCTGACTTGCCACACCAGGAAACATTGATGTAAGTAGCCACACCGCCTCCAGTTTTTTTCCTGCTTCGCTGTCTATCCTGCCGGTAACAATCGAACCCTTCTATTCGCACGAGAACGTCTTCGATGTTTTGGTTTAGCCATGTTTCTTGCACACAAACAACATATGTGTTGGAATTAATGAGTGTGTTCAGAATAGAGGTTAAATCCGAGATCCTTGTGAATAATGAGCGAACGTTGGTGCTGACCAATGGTGGCACAGTCATCTTGGCAGGTGCATGTCCTGACGAGAATATTTGTAGATCCTGGTCATGATTAGCACCGTTATATGGATGAGTTAAACGATAAATTCCAAAGTGACGAACAAGCACGAGAGTGTAGAGCAGCCAATCGATGCGATGCGCTTCTCGAAAGATCTGTAGAACAACTTTCTACGAAGGAGCGAGACAAGCTGGAGAGCGAAGCGGTTAAAAAAACCAGGCAAACCCAGAAGCGCAACAAGGCAGGGTATGACAAAGAACACTGATCACAAAAGTGGCAGCCGCTCGTACCGAGATAGCTAGTAAAGTAAAGAATTAAGGTAGACCCGAAACAACAGGACCGGGGACCCGGAAAGTTCAAACAGAGGTGGATGGGGCCATTCACTGTCCTGGAGAGAAAGAACGCCAGTTTTCGTATCAATCAGGGTTCTCAAGGAAGATGGGTACACGCGAAAGAATTAGAGCGTTGGTACACTCGTGGTGATCATTTTAAAAGAGGGATGAGTGTGTTGGAAGGTGGTACAAATAGAGTCCCGGCTAGCGAACGATTCGAGAACAAGGCCGATCCAATCAGGTACCCAGACGTAGCGGCTTGAAGTACTTCGCGACACGATGTCAACTACCCCTCGGAACGAACGAATGGACAATTACAGCCCGACTGACAATCCGCATCTAGCCAGAAAGATATCCACAGAATACCACAACGTCGGGGCTGTCGATCAACGTATCCTGCGCTACGATCGGGTCAAAACAGTCGGAACGGCACGCGGAAGAAGAGGAAACGTATGTGCTAAGTGTGGACCAGAACCAACAGGAATGGGCCGACAGTATGACGCATGAGTCATCCTGCCGCGCTGTTGAGAATTGATTCTTTATAATCGAGCGCCGGTGGTTTTTGAATTGGTTCAATAAACGTTTTGCCAGCCGACTCGCCTTCTCGTTACGATATGCTATCCATAATATGAGGAAACATCTATCTTTGTAAACCCCTTTTTAATACGTTTTCATCATTAATTCCACCAGGTTATGGATGGTCTCACGGATTGTGTTCCCATCGATGGTCGCTTTTAAATTGCTCTCCATTTTACCATATTTATTTTTTTCTCAGCGCATTTTGTCAACAGAAACGCGAAACCTGCTTTCATGAGAACTCCAAATTGGAGCTTGTTTGTGTGACTAATGAACACATTGGCATTTCAGTTCTCAGGCTGTTTAAATATGAGTAAATTTCTGTGGTGACAAATCTCTATAAAACGTAATCTGATGCATCTGAGGTTTTTAGGGATTTGTGCGGTTGAATATGCCATTATGAGATTAAACGTTCACAAGTTTGAATTGGCATCAAGGTCACACTCCTTTTAAGCGAATAGCTGACAAATAAGTGGAAACAAATAAGCTTTTTGACCTGATTTAACAGCAAAATTTGTGAATAGTCTTGGATTTTAAAACTAACAATCCTCCACGCTAGAACTATTTACTTCAGTAACACTTTATTTATGATGCAAACAAATAATGGAGTAAAATTATATCAATGGAAAGGAATAGTTCTTACCATCAACGCAGAATACAATTCAGTATAATATAAAGTTTTAAGGCGGGGCCTTTTAAATTGAACGTGTCATTTTTTATTATCGCTGGAGCTTCGGAAATTTCCTCACACACAGAATCACGGTGAACTCAATGATAAACTACACCGCTCTCAGTTTAATTTCCCTACGGGTATCCATGGAATATATCAAAGAACCGTCTTTACGTGCTTTGTCTCATTTTGTGAGAAATAAGGTCAAAAGGATCACCGAAAATTCACATGGCAAACAGAAAAACATCGCGCTGGCTGGAAAGTTGCACTTAAGCACCGAAACCTGAAGAGCATTGGTTTTCCGAACATTTTATCCAATGTCTGCTCAGTTCACTATGGTGAGTACTCCAAAAGTTGTGTGCTACTTTTCCAAGAATCTTGGTTACGAGAATCCGTCGAGGACGAATTGGTTCAGATCGAACGTTTCCAATTATTTCGAGCAGATAGACCTCCAGGAAGGAAAACTAAAGGTGGAGGCGTCATCACTTATGTGCACCGGTCGTGGTGTAACTCCACCAAATGCATATTCACTCACTGCGCACGAAACATTTCTTGTATTTCTGTAGAATGTAAACCACGTTTTCTCCTGCGTCACTCGTTGACCATCTTTTCAAACCTGACTATATTCCTAGTGAGTTGTCTACCTTCCTGGATGTATTCTATCCAATCATCTTGGAGAATTCTGTCACATCGGTATTCGTCGTTGCTGGTGATTTCAATAGATCTGATGTGAGTTTTCACATACTCATGTCTCTTCAGAACATTGTTACTTTTTCTACTCGAAATGATGCCTCCTTGGACCACATTTTCTTTCACGAACCATCTTTCTTCCGTGCCCGCCAAACGTGCATCAGTAGGCAATTCCGATCACTGTCTGATTAAAGTTTTACCTATAGTATACCTATAGTATATGGTAAACGCAAGCAACAAATCCTAATGAAGAACGATGCACGTAAGATACGTTTGCGACAAAATTATCTGATCAATTTTTGGAGTTAAAATTCATAGTTGGTGGTACAGAATTACAAAACCTCTTCGATCCTGATATTTCAGTCTTCTGTGAGAACCTTACCAATTACCTCAACTACTGTTATGATGCGTGCTGCCCTCAGGATGGGATTCATCTATAGCCCAACCGATTCATCTCCACTAGACTTAAATGGTTACGAAGGCTGAAAGAAAGGGCGTACCGCTCGAGAGATAGACTAATGGTCAAATCTGTCAACTTTCACATCAGAAGCGAGATAGCACATCTAAATCAATTGTAAACTGACAACTTGCTAGGAGACAAATCCTGTCGTCAGCTTTGGAAAGGACTGAAGTTACTCTAGGGTCGTTCAACTTTACCTACTACAGTCTCATGTGATATCAATGAGCTCAACAAGTCATTTGCTTCAATGAAAAACGTTGTGCAAGCTTTACAGAGTTCAGAACACAGCGTCACCTGATTTCCATCTTCCTATATCTGTCTCAATAGAGCAAGTTTTAAAGGAGTTAAATGCTGTCAATGGAAATAAATCTGCTGGTCCTGATGGGTTATCCCCAATGGTCCTTAAAAACATGTGCAAACCACCTCGCACAAACCGTTTCATTTACCTTTAATACATGTCTGTCAGAAGGAAGACTAGTCAACACATGGCGTGATATGCGCATCACTCCAGTATCTAAGAAAGAAAAGGATAAGTTTCGGCCTATTACCTCATCTTCAGTACTACTTAAGACTTGAGCATATTATTATTGAGCACCTATCCTTTATTCTTGATTTTTGTGATTCCAATCAGTTTGCTTATTGTAATCGCCGATCTACTTTAGATACGGCCGCTTGTCTTATACATTCTATTTTATCCACTATAGACCAAAAACACAAAATTGTTCATGTTTGTTTCTTGGACTACACAAACGCGTTTAACTCTGTCGACAGAAACATCCTATTGACACTGTTACGGCGAAATAATCTCCCGCCNCCCGCCACATCTTTTGAAGTGAACGCACGACTATTTTACCGACCGTCGCCAATTCACTTGTGTCAATGGTATTAGGTATTCCACTGGTACTGTAAACCAGGGTGTAATGCAGGATGAAATTTTATCCCCTTTTCTGTTCTCCTTTTACATTCGAAATGCGCCAATCACCCCAAACGTTTTCACCTTTAAATATGCTGATGATAAAGTAGTTAGTGGTGCATCTCACAACAACAACCCTCCAACTAACCACCTTCAATCAACCATAAGTTCCATTTCTGAATGGTCGGATGATGTTAACCTTTCTTTGACCCCAAATAAATGCATTGAAGTTTTGTTTTCCATCAACTCTTTGTGAATCATCTGTTCTCAATATCTGGATCAATAACTTAAAAGTTGAAAGGTCAAAACACTTCAAATATCTTGACTGTTTCCTGTCTGCTGACCTCAAATAATCCTTTCACGTAGAACAAACATTTCTTAAAGTCAGAAAGTTGACCTTCCATATTTCACGCGTTCGGCATCTGAGGATGCCGTTATACATCATCTCGAAATTTATGTTTTCATGCGTTTTATGCCATTGGACCTACTACTCTCCCGTTATCTTTCCCGGTTTGCTGTCTAAGGATTTCATATCAGTTGGACGCTCTCTAACAAGTATCTCTAGATATGGAGCTGTATCTTATGAGGAGCTGGTTGACTCCATTGTCAACCAGCACCTGAATGATTGTACCCGCCTGTGTGACTCCTTCTTGTCCGATGCGTCACATCCCTTACACACAGCTTTATCTAGCTCCTTTTCAACTTCTGTCACCCGCAATAAATTTAAACTTTTATATACTCGTACCACTGCTTTTCACAACTCCGTTGTACCTTACCTTTCACGTTTGTTGGTTTCTAGGGAGCGAATATCAAACAAACTTATACACAGTCTAATGTAAATTTCCACGTTGACATTTTCCTTATTTTTTACGCGTTCTCGATGTCCGATTCATTGTCATTTCAGTAACTATTTGTCATATCCTAAAGCTCATTTTTAATAGCGTGCGATGACAAGACAAAAGCGATAACATTCTTTTCACTAAAAAATTCTCTCCACATTGGATGGAAAAAGTGCACTCTTGACTTGACCTGAATGGACACGTTAATGGTATCAGTTAACGTAAATTTATATATTTTTTTACAAAAACTTTGGAATTCCATTTGTTTTTCGGGGTGTGGAGAGTGAGGAAATCATCCGAACCTCAGCCAACTGTTTAAGCAACTTATTTTAATTAACGCGCTTTCTACTGTATTAGTTCACGCGGATCTGTGCCAACGGAATTGGCAATGTTTCCTCTAAGTAAAAGAATTCAGTATACTTTGTGCTGGTGGTTGATAAGTATTTCTCATCAATCAAGGCGGAGAAACCAAATGCTATGAAGAGTCTGACATACCAGTTCATATCGATCCCAGATCTGATGGGTTAGGGATTGTTTTAAGTAAGCACCCCGTTATGTTCGTAAAAGAAATTTTGTTAAGGTTAGCAAATGGAAAGTTGAAAATTACTACGAAGGGAAACACTTACTGAATCTTGGTTATTATGGTCTGAAAGCCCTATCTGATCATTTCGATTACAAAATTTGTTTACAAATATAAAACTATCAGGGTATGAATTTGAAGTAAATTCACCGACTTACGGCTCTTGGTCATCCTCTGTTGTATAGGAATGCCACATTGATATTTATAAGCACAAATGCAGTTACAGAGTGACATGCTGGGCTAGTCGGTCGATGCACTCACCTGGTAAACACAGAATAGCAACCTAACTAAGTTGTACCAATACCTGCGGTATCTCACCAAGATGCAACAGAGTGTTTCGTATGCAGGTCCCCAGCGCTTAACTGCTCTTTCAGCCGTACTGAGTTGTTCTTCCCCGTCTACTGCTTGATAATCATCCCATAGACAAAAAGCATGCAGATATATCGCAAAGGAAAACGCGAAGATTGTTCATTGTGATCAGGGCGGCATTTAATGAAGTAATAGAATGTTTGGCAGACAGACAAAGGATTATAAATATACTACACTATTGAAAAACTTTAAAAGACGTCCGCAGTAACTGAACCTAGCGAATGATTTACGTCATCTGCAGTTGATATTTGAGTAAACCTCATTATCACTTTGACTATATTTCTCAAACAGAAACGCATTCTCAGTGTGTTTGTGTACACAGTTTTGTTGGACTTTATCTCTCCTACTCCCTTCCCCTGTAATGCTGTTTTTAGTTAGTTTCAGTTTATACCAGCCTGATAGGGACAGAAGGGACATTTCCAAAATCTTACTCACGTTCATCTAAGCAACTAACCCTATTTTATTCAACAAAATGATAATGAAATAAAGTAAAACGTAAAGTAAAACCAGCGGAAAATGTGTACCTAATGAAGTTTAGAGCTGAGCAATCGTAGCGTTTGGATGATACACAATGTGTAGTAAGAGCAGAGCTAACGGAAAGACAATCGGTCATAGGTGTAATGTATAATAACATGTGCTGAGTTCTGCTGGAAGATGTACATTGAGTGCATAGAGTGCGGGGAAGCGGTACAGTAGTGTCGGTCTATTTATTGCGGGAATACTTCTTTCAGGGTGAAAAAAGTTTGTTGACAATAGAATGTGATAACTTCAATACAAGGAGTCCGCTTGCATGTAATGTAGGCGTTACATAATTGGTTAAACTAATGTAGTATTGTAAGGTCGAATAAGTTCGACCGTAGAATAGTAATACAGCAGAAGAACTGAGGTTAATGGTTAAGAAACCCAAAACAAAAAATAGCACTGAAAGAAATTGTAGAACAATCATTCTTGATTGGTTAATGAGAATATTTTTTGTTGTTGTTATGACAAGGTAAGTTACAGAATACTAATAAAGACTGGACTGGAAATCTACATGCAAATGAGATCCTTGGGGCTCCATGTATTCGAAATATGTATCTTTAGTAATGACAGATGAAAAATCATTTTAGACTCAAGTTTGAAGAAAGTGTCTTCCTCGTAGGGTTTGATCGACGGTGTGGATAAAGCAATTTTCAGGGTTAGTAGAAGCATTTCAAATGTAAAAAATAATAAGAGATATACAACTGCATTAGACGTAGATCAATACGAAGCCTACCAGAGTTTTGATCAACACAGATGTTGATCAAACACGTGCAGTGTTACCTCTCAATTATAAAAGGGATATTTCAGTTTTCTGTGTCATACTCCTACACAGATACACATGGGTAAAAATAATATATTTTGAGCTTTACGGACCGCGGTTGAAATCGAATAGTCGTATACGTATACAGCATCTGACTAAAACATTACAAGTGGATTTTGCCGTCGAATTTAAATTCTTGTGCGTCGGCCTCAGAGCATGAAGTATTGATATAAAAAAAATTTGAGGAAGTTGTGGTGTTGGTCAAGTCAGATAAATACCTATACAAGAAAAAATGATCGATCTCTAAATTATAGACGTTATCAGTGCTATAATGATTGGGTTGACCTGCTATTTGCAAATAAGACAAAGTCTGAAGTTCGTCATTGGATCCAGCAAAACGTCTGAAGTAATCCGCCCTTTTTTACAATGAAATCAAAGGCGGAAAAATGTGTACGGCTGAAGACGTAAAGTGTTCATAGTAGGACGCTTTGATCGAAGCAAATACGTACGTAAAGTTATTCTGTGTGACACATAATGAACGACAAAAGTTTCATATTTCAAATAGTGTTTTGTCACCAACGTTAATGTGCGCGTCATCGCGTAATAAAACAAGCTTTTATAGAACCTCAAGTAACTTGAAGTACAAGTAAACGAAACTAACGAGCAACATTCTGGGGACAGGGATTAAATAAGCAGAATTCCAGCAAGATTCAAGTTTCTCTTCCCAGGTACAGTGATTGCATAGCATCGTTGATATGTAAGATAGACATGTAGCAAGAATACTAGTGATGCAGAAAGGAGTCATTTTCTGTGAAATTCGTTGACGGATTTAAGGGTGAATAACTCCGACAGTAGTTGATTGGGATTTGCTAGTAGCTTCCGATGAATGCAGCCTTTCCAGAAATGTGAGTTACCCAGCAATTTAACATTAAAAAGTACTGAGGAGAATACATGATTCAGGTCTGCGGCAGTGTAATTAAAACTCCGGATTCCGGATTCAGTCCGTACATTGTGTTCCAGTCTGTTCCATTACTGACCACAGGTTTTGTTCCGCAGTGCGCTTTTGGTTTACATTTTGTTTAGGAGTCTTATATCTGATCTGATAATCTAACGATCATTGTGTGATTGCTCTGTTTATATGCTCTTGCTGGTCAGCTGATCAAACTGAGCGTTGTCCCGATTCAAGAATATGCTATGACGGTCGGTTTCCGCAGTCGTTTTCTCAAGACTGCAATCCTTTTGAGCCTACTTGCCGTAAATATTTAATGAAGCTGATCAGTGAAAAATGCTCAGGGTCTATTAGTTCACAAGAAACCAGTTAGTTTCCAATTATGGCTCTTTCAATATGGATTTTCTTGATAATAATAAGTATGGTACCGTGATTTGTTTCGTACTCAGACACACGTGAAATATTATGCCGTAAAAAGAATACAGAAAGTAAACGTACGGGTTTGTAAAATTGGAATAATACTTTATCAAACATTACAATTCCTATTGATGTATACCAGATAATATTAAAATTTCATTGACAGGAACAGTGAGGTTTTGAAGGGAAATATAGGAGAATCGTTGATAGAAGAGCGAATCCATTTCATAACTGGGAGGGAGCAACAGTTTAAGCAATGGATAGCATTGTTTTAGAGGAGATTTGTTCGACCAGTAAAAAATGAGCGATCAAGGAGCATCTAATCACTTGATACTGATGACGAGTTTACTAGTGTGCTACCCTAAATAGTGTTCGTCATATCACAGTAAAAACATTCAACGATTGTCTCAAAGGCACACTTTCAATTAATCAAATCATGATGCATGCAAATTCAGAATTTTGCAGTGGTTTCTGTTTCCGAGCTATTTACTTCGTCACCTTCTTTACTCGATAATGAACAATTATGTTCGGCTATTGACGGTTTCTTATTGTGCGCCTAATTTATTTATTCTCCCTGTGCTATCGAAGAAGACTCATCAGAAACGGGATATATCATTAATTGACGAATTTCGTCATATGCAGGGCAAAGTTGTCTTGAATTTTATTTTCGCTTTGCACAGCTGTTTGAACTTCGTGTGTCTCATCAAGAACGTGAATTCATCGATTCCAATGTAAAATGCTATAGTTTTTATTCCAAGGTAGGTGGCATTAGCTGACTATCGTCGAGGTGTTTTTAAGAATAAAAAAAATGCGTTTCAAGGTAACACTCGCTATTGGAAAAACAAAGTAAGCAAACTATTTAGCTCAAACTGCCTCTCCGGAATACTTCATGCGTCTCTGAGAAGCAAACGTACGGAACGTTTTCGAAACCGTCAAAGCTGAGCGAAAAAAGGTGTATGCTTTTCGACTGCGATTTCTATTCTGAAAAAACAATCGACAATTATAGACGTTTATCATTAATATTTATTGTCGTGACTTCGATTTTTCATGTATCATTCCAACTGAATCAGTGAAGTTTGCTAGACCAAACCATCACAGAATCAAAACACTAATTTAGTCCAAATTAGAAAAAAGCCGTGGCTCGAAATAATGCCTTTTACTAATTGATGATGCAGAAAAGAGGTAGGAGTAAGACCCGCAGAAGAAAAAAGGCTCATCTCTAATCATAATGCGTTCATGAGAGGTACAAAACCCTGGAACCAATAACGTAATAGAAATGAACTGGATTGTGTGTTTGGTCCTCCAGATGCCATTTTGAAGAAGTGATTCCCTATATGAAATACTTCAGTTTTAACTAATCTTATTTGAGGCGGACAAAACCGTCGAACAATTTCCAAAAAATAAAGAGTAGTTTTTCGATTACATTTGTCGGATGAAACGTGCGACAACCAGGTTTTAGAAAAGAGGTTTAAACTGACACAATGGTTACCAAATGAAATAAAAGAACATCAATAGTTGATATGAAATGCTGGAAGTCAGATGATATAGTGATTTTGTAAGATTTTAGTCAAAGCGTTGCAACAGATGAACTGTAGTAAAGAAGTGTGTGTTTTTCTAGAGATTTCTGAACAATGCCAAGGAAGAACTTTGCTCCAAACTATCTGTACGTGGAAATAGGACCAACTACAAAACGTTTAGTATTAAAATTCTTTGGTTATTTTTGGTTTTATTGCTCATTTATGTTAAATATTTGTCGCCGCTTTTGTTTCTTCTCCTCCCCGGACTTGGTCAAAAGATGTTTCCTTAAAAACACACCAGAACGGTTGTTATTTGATCACGAATAAACGTGTCCTGTGACAACATCCAGTATTGGTAGACATTTGCATGGCAAAACAATTTCAGTAGTCTATTTCGCACCAAAGTTGTTACTCCGTAACGGCACAAGCACAAATCAGACATATTACTCAACTTACAAAATGAGTTTCCCAACCCAATCCAGACTGTAACGGTGTCTAAAATGTGAGCATCCGAGACAAGCAAGTAAACACTGATATAGGATGCAATCAATATAGGACGTGAATCTCATGATCTACCGAAATTTTTTTAAGGCTCAAACGTCCTTGGTAAATATCGGTAATTTTCATTCAGCCCACATTTGAGTGATTAACAGTAGCAGCGGTGGACTTCATAGTAGCGCAGACCAGCTGGTCATTCTAAGTCGTATTCACAGGTAATAGGGTAAGCATTATTTTTCACCAATAGTTTAAGTGATTTTGACCTCGGACTGCAAAATATTGTGATTCGCATGCTGTGCTTATAATGCGACAGCAGATCATGATCGTTACACAAAGCACTCGTCAGCTCAACCATATTTCTAGTTTTGAATAAAAAAGGATTTGTTAGCAACCGTTTCGTTTTCTTTTCCTTCTTAGGGACCGATTTTGGTTCTTCCCCGACTTCAAACTGTGTCAGTGACTGGTTTATCATGCCTTGTCTTTGTATTCTTATGGAAATACTCGGTCACCTTTCAAGATTTGTATTCAACAGTAATCCAAAATCCATTTTTGGGATTGTCTGTCAAACTGAGAGCCTGGTGTGATCTTGAGAAATGTTTTAAAAACCCCGTTCGCATCAACAATGCTTCTGTGAACGTTTTTACTGAGTTTTTCTCAGAACAAACACAATAGGACAACAAAAAAGGAAAGCTAAAATTCAACGAATAACTCTTAGAGATTCATTTATAATTATTCTTTTGAGTGTGAATACCACTTATGTGGTTCCAGTGGTACTTTACTTGGAATGTTCCAGAGTCATAATGTTTTCCCGTTGCTGTTAAATCAGATAACCGACACTAGAATGTGGAAATCAACCCTTGTTTCAAGCCTGGGGTTCTTATTTCTGCTGGTGTAATAAAAGTCCTTTTCCCAATCACTATTAATATTCATTGGTACTGATATAATCTGTACGAGAAAAACTCATAATGTGGCATAAACAGTTTGCTTTTTGTCAAAAATAACTACACCAAAGTTTGGCATTCCAGCTGCAACGTTCAATCTCATTCGGTTGCTGTTTTGTGAACAAATTCTGTATAATCCGATCTCATCTGTTGTTCCCGAGAGCCTGGAAAAGCAAGATTGAAATCTTCCCGATAAAAGCGTATGCTTTATGACGCAGTTTACGGTTTGAAAATAGTTGAAGAGTGCATTAAAACCTTTCTCAATAAAGGATTTTGGAATGATTTGATATTTTCATTTTTAACTCGGATACATTCACGGACTTCACCGCATTGACTTGATGGGATTGATGTTCTTTTTAGTAAATGCCTTTTTTCTTTGATTCCCTTCCTTTATTTTATTTCGTAAACTGGTATGTGCTGTTGAATGGCCAGTTGGTTTGTTTTTGTTGTAACTTATCGAGAACTTTATTGCCAAACGAAAGTGCCAATGCGAGGGGAAAATTGAATTCATTTATCTAACTGAACTCAATACATTAATGCGCTCAAGGTTTTGCTCCTCAACCATAGAGCTCCCCGTAATGAGCATTCAATGATAGTCGATGGAAAACGTCAGTGAGATGCATGTGATTAGATAACAACGGTAATAGATAGAGAGACTGAGGTGATCTAACACCGACATGAAGTAATTGTGGATTCAGCAGTTCCATCGGCCGAGATTGTGGATTGTTACACAATTCACTACTAATGATCAGTACCATTTACGCTTCCTCTGAATTAACTGCCTCATGAGTGGGATCCAAAAATATACTCATATTCGTGTATTAGAACGCTGTTTGTCTCGTGTCTTGCTCTATGTGCTAGTGGGTGCATTTTCAGGAAAATAATGATCCAGGTATTGCAGCCAATATACTTGAATGAAGACTTATAGTATGGCACCAGGATGTTGTATCATTAATATAGGGCGCTGATGGTAAAATTCATTTAGACAATCATTTGTTTAGCGTCACAAACACCATTGAAATTATTTAACTGTGTTCACTGCTTTTTATATGGCGTGCTGAGTGAGGACGAAGTGTCCATTGGTATTCTTTTAGAATTCCACAGATTTTATTGATAATACCTAGTGTATGACAGGCATAACAAACATTGAAGGAATTAGCGGCAAAGGTATAAAGGTTATTGTACAACAGAAATTGCTCAATACTCGTTAAACGTCAATTACTGAGTCTGAGCTTAGCGGTAGGAAGATGGAACTTGTGAAAGAGAACCAAAAAATGAAACTACAAAGCCTAATGGTTCTTGAAAATACGCGTCGACTTTCAGCAGAATATTTGATTTAAAGCGTTGTTCCACAACTAAACGAAATTTGGCTTGCGCAGATATCCCACTAACCTTTCGAGATGACATCGGAAACGCCAGAAATGAATTTATATTTTTCAGAATCATGTAAATTCAGTCTTCGAAACCTTTGGAATACATCCAGAAAATGAATTTGTGGCTATACGTTTGTTCAGAATCAATTTACTCATTACCGTTGAATTGCCTCGTTACGGGAAAATGGTATGAACTCTCCAAATCTAAACGTTATCCGTTAGGATTACTTGCATCACGACGAAAAATAACGATCAATTTATTTTTCACTGTCACAAGTTATTCTGTGATTAATTATTGTTTTTCTCAAATACGTCTGTTATCCGCATGTTCATGGAAGTATTTGATTTTTAGAAAGCAGATAACAGACGAGTTTTTATTAGTTTGTGTCACAAGAAAAGTGAAATGTTTTAGTTTTTTATTTGAATCCACAGAATGAATGTAAAATTTTTGTTTTAGTTCGAAAATTCAATGGTGAGGCCTACCACAATCTATTCTTTAAAGTACTTGTTCACCTTTGGAACTCCTAATAAATTTGTTTCTTCATAATATTGTATCCGGTTAAATAGTATAAGTAATGGATAATACGTGTGCTGAACTTAGTAAACACTCTCATGGAACAGGGATCATTTATTAAAAATAATGAATTCCCATGCTGCTTTGCTTAAAATATTTTTGAAACCTCAGCTATAACTTTCGAACAATTACAAACGTTATCGCAACACTCAAAGTCACGAAAATTCAAACGGCGATAAGAGAGGACTAAGAATATGGATGTACGAAATGAAATCAAGAATAAGTGCACATTACTCATCAATATGTCATCAATATGCAAGTATGATATTAAAGACTGAAATGTATTTCCAAAATGAGAGTGATGTTGCACGAGTTTTATCAACACCTGTATATGTCTATATATGTAGGAACAGACTTTTCCAGTCATTTGTCTTGGCACAAGGTGAAAGATATTTTGAATCCTTTCCGGCAGTGAAAGTGTTTGTCCCATCTGGCTGTTTCCGACCACACTCACCAGGTAAACTGGTATATGCTTATTTCCGTTGCGGACGGGTCACAGTGTACGATGCATTGGTGTCCAGTTAAATTCGATACAAAAAAGAGACTTTTTGGTTTGATTTGATTCTATTTGCTGCTATCTCAACAATTCTGCCTCTGTTGAGGTTACGCAAAAATCCAAGTGCCGCCTAGATCATCACAGTCAGATCAGAGCTCAGAAGTGTTACAATAACCTCAGGAGGAGCTTTCATAAATCTGATACTCTTTTTGGAACAACAAGTGTGAATTAAATACAAATCTGATTGACTGGCAGTCTCATTCCAAAGAAATTGAACGAAAAGATTTTCTCGTACTGCTGAAAAATGCATTGTTAACGATTAAATTGTCGCACTTGGTTCTGTTCCGCTCATCGGAAAATAGTCGACAAAAATTAATTAGATATTTTTCCATGCAAACCGTTGTAAATTGTTCACTTTAGTCAGTAAACTAATCGGTTATGTTCATCTAAGGTACTGGATGCGGGGGTTGTTGTGTATATTATAGTTTTATTCAGTAATTACATGTGGAGGTGCTCTCAAAATACATGTCTGCGTCGACCGATTAATCGAAAAACTTTCGAGCTGCTTATATGAATTGAGGGAGTACGATCATTCAAGATACACTCTCAGCAAGTAAGTTGAAACGTATACTTCAAATAATTAACCAAGAAAGAAACATGAAAGTATAAGCAAAACAATTTACATGAAAGTGTTACATTGTGTAAAAAATATGAAATGTTGTTTTGCTTGTAGTTAACTGCAATGTTGAAGTAGTCGGAGAACATTTTTACTGGGGCAAGGTAATAATTCGTGAGCATCAAAATAATAAATAAATAAATAATAATAATAAATAAAAATAATGAGATTTCCACAAACCACTGATTGAGTATTTTACAAAGTTTGTAACGTGGTAAAAGTCTTCGAAGTAAATCTATTTGGTTTGATTTCAAATTGCTGGTAATCTCCAGGGTAAATACTACTTTAAAAAGACTAGTGGGTGGAGCACAATGTGGAAATGTTTATTCAAAGATGTACGGAGACAAGATCGAAGCGAGCGCTGCATCAAACATTATGCAACGTTGTTAATCCTTGAAAATACCTGTTTTTCAGCTAACCTTTATTCGATGCTCATTGTTCAAAGACAGGTTTTCAAAATTATTACTCTAATTATATTAAAAATGTGAACTGAGTCTATATAAGTCTTTCTGAGAAAACAAAAATCCACAAATTTATCAATTACTTGTATTTGAATTGAAACATAACACAAGTTCGCAACATTCAATTATAATGCATTGCCGCAAACGCGTTCTATTTAATCAAAATCGATGATAATTAAAAAACGGAAAAAAGCGGATGGGTGTGAATTAGTGGTGGACAGTGTTTGCCTTATGCACGTGAGAAAAATTAAGTTTATTTCGGCATACAACTGATACGCGTCTCGTTTTACCTGGTTTATATAGGGAGATAAAGGAAAGTGTATGTGATATCCTCAGTACACCGAGCGCAGGACGTACCGGATTTGTTTAAATTTCACAGGTTTTGCTTGCGAGTCTACTAATTAAAACAGAATGTGGTAAATACTAACTTTCGTTATCATTTAAGGACCCTTCGAAAGCAGAAGTAAGGTTTTCAAACGAGAGTTTTGTTTTCTATCCAATAAAGCCTCTCAATAAAATATCAGTATAAATAATTTTTATATTGGTTACCCTTCATTTCTGAATTCGCTTCTTCCACTCTCGTATTACGCTTATTTTAAGTTTTATATAACCATTTATTAGGTTGCAAAGCTGACGGAATGTGAGATTAAACAGTGATAAACGGTTTATTGGAAAGTGGGTTACCACATATAGTAAAGCCGTCAGAAGATCTTTTACCACTTGTCATTCCAAATCAACGGAACTCCCGATTGTTCCTGTTACCCAGAACTTTACTGCAATAGGACAGGTGTGGTGCACTGTGTCCTCGTTACATTACTGATAGTACTAGTCACACTAGCTCTATTCCTTTGGCATATGAAGTATGACGACAACGAAGGCCGGAGCAAGTCTTATTTGACATATTTGTCATTTAGTATTCTTTGAAAATCTTCTTCCACTTACTGATGGGTTAATTAGCGGGAGCAATGTCCCTTTTATGGAAGCTTCACAGGCTGATATTACGCAACAGCATGTTTGCAGCAAGAAACCTTCAGCAATGGTCCAGTGACTGACTCAAAATGGAGGCGTGATTGTTACCTAACCAGAATGTTTTGGTCTAATCAGTTACTCAAAATAACACTTCCGGTGGGTTCAAACAAGGTGCAGTTTGTTGGTCTTTATACACATTATTCGCGAATCATGAACTTCTATGGATGACACAATGCTCAGATACCAGAGAGTTATAAATACTAGTTGGAACAGCCATTGTGTTTCACGGTTAACGTTCAATATTTCCAACATATCTCATTTTAAGAGAGTGGATAGTTTACTATTTCCAGAAAGTGTTCTCCTATCTGTCAGCACACCAGGGATCAGTCAATGTGAGCAGCACGTTTTAGTTCTTAATCGTTGTGCGCCAAACTGCACTAGAGTAACGCTGATGGATAGCCATAACTCTGCTTAGATTAAGCGCCTCATCAGTTCTAACGGTGCCCTTGGTTGGTGAATCTAGCGAGTAAGTGAAGACACGGAGGATGAAAGTATTCATGCCACTGATGAGCTGTGAAAACAAAACGAAATATCTTCTAATAAAACTGATTGCCAAANTTGCCGTTTTTGAAGAAAAAGGTGTAAATGAAACTGAACAGATTTAAATTGCTTGAATCCTTTTATTTTGGCATCCAGACGACAGGCAGATATACCATCTATTGTGACTGGTCAACTGTAACCGTTGTATCTTACAGAGATGAAGAGCTTTTTCTTCTTCAAAATTGACAGTACAAAGCCCAAGAACAAANAGAGTAGACAGTGAATGCATCAATGGAAGGATATAATTTGAAATATGTCTGGACTCTTTGTAGTGAATACCCTCTGCACCTCAATGAATGATGGAAAATTATTGTTCTGTCAAGAACAGAAGTTCCATAACTGTGCAACAGACTTTAAGTTGCGTATTATAAACTCCATACTGTTTCAAATGTAGAACGTAGGACAGAAGACATGTGTCTAACATACGGATAATATAACATAAATAGAATAGTTCCTACAATTCCTATCAAAGACATTGGAAGCTGGATGTGAGCGCAAGAATCGGAACGTGATTTGACAAACAGCCGTGTATCTAATACTACAATCAAATAAAACATGAACACTACCAATAGAACTGAAGCATCTTAACGAGACGAGGAGCCAGTATGGTTGAAAGAGATATTGATCTATGCTTGTTGATCCCAAATTCCATCAGTGAAAGGCAACTTTCTCAATTCCTCATTTATACGCATGATCCCAGTTATCTATCTATCATTGTCTGTCTCCGTCTCTTTCTGTAAATGTTGAAGCACGGTAAAGTGTTCTCTTCCTCTAGTTGAAAATTTACTCGATGGTCGTATATTAGTTTAATTAAATGGATTATAAAAATATCAGTTATATATTGCAACGTATATTATTATTATTATTATTATTTATTTCTAACGGACAATGTTTGTCAGGAACTTCTTGATGGATTTATAGAGGCACTAGATTATTATGCAAGAAAAGGAAAAGATTAGGAGCTCGTTTTGAATTTTAGCAAACTAGGCACGAAACTCTTCTTGATAGTCACTGACCGGGCAGGATAGCGTACAAAAAAGGTTCTCTCGTGAAAAATGCTAGAAACGTTTATGGTTGCAGTGTGTTGAGGGATGGGATTTGCATGCACCTAAGGCACGAGTAAAGAATGGGTTCTATCAACTGAAACGTTGTCTGCAAACTTCAAGCATGCATCAGTACATCTGTCACAAATGTTGTTTATCAGGACGGAAAATGGAACTTGGGAAACGAGGCTGTTCGTTTTTAGACCAAGCCTCAGGAGTTTGGAATGGGCCTTCATCAAACCAGGGAAAATTATAAGAGAGCAATCATGGGGTCAAGAGATGACTTATTACCGAACAAAAGTTTCTATCAGTGATTGAGCAGCGTTGGGATAACGCAATATTCTCATGCAAAACGAGAGGTTTTCCAACGTGCGAGTAACAGTTATGGCGTGTGAACAGCAGTGAAGGGTACCTTTCAAATATACGTGTTTCACATGACTGATCTTTCTCATCTGCTTCCCATTTAATCTGCAAACAATCTGAGGTAAATGAAGAAGGTTACAAGGTGAACACAAATCCGAGGCGTATTCAGGAATAAGAAAAATACTGGTAACTAAGAATAGGTACCGAATCGATATACGTTTGTTGTATGCTGCCGGTTCTGATAAGTTTATTATAAGAACGGAAATGATGATTGTTGTTTGGAAGATTCAAGTCTTTATGTCGGGATGGTGAAAAGTTCGGTAGCCTCGTAGGGATTCGAACCCACGCGTGAATGCCGCCTACGCTGTTTTTGTACAGCTGATCTATGAGGCCAAAAAGACCTGATCTTTTCACATTCGAGTTACCCACCCAACTTTCAGAGGTATATGGCATCAACTAGTTAGTATGCAAGCTGACCAATAGAGCATGCGATATACAACCAAAGCGTAG
This sequence comes from Echinostoma caproni, assembly GCA_900618425.1. Classification (NCBI taxonomy): domain Eukaryota; kingdom Metazoa; phylum Platyhelminthes; class Trematoda; order Plagiorchiida; family Echinostomatidae; genus Echinostoma; species Echinostoma caproni. The sequence goes on from UZAN01040657.1 coordinate 18,450, forward strand.
TCATCGTCCTTACGTGGGTTCGAATCCCACCGAGAAAACTGAAGATTTCACAATATCGACAAAAAATGGGGATATCATCAAAATACTTCAACTGGCACAGGAGGCAGAACAAATAATTCACCGATTCAAGTCGTCAAAAGATAACGTGACAAAACAGTATTTTGAAGCGCAGCTGAACTAATGAATGACGCCGGTAACTGTCTTCATCAAAATTTAACATGCTGATGTGGTCGCGAAAGTAAGTAGTCCCAAAACAGTTCAAGAAACATAAGAAAAACACCGAACGACTGCTGCTCACTAAATCAAAGAGAACGGATCAGAGAGTAAAAAACTGAAAAACAATCAATAAATGCACAGTGCACATGTTTGGCTTTGTAGTTTAAACTTACGGAAAAAAGTGAACTGTGGAAGAAATGGCACCCAGTAATGAGTGATTATACTTGCGTGCAAAGTGATACATTTTTAAAGGTGAATTTATCGTGCATATAGCATGTGAAGCGTGAACTGAGAAGCTGGGAATCACTGGACAACTGTTTTGACCTGTTTGGGTCTCATCAGCAGTGTCAGTCCATCGACCCTACTGGAGATCGAACCAGGGACCTCAGAAACAGAATGCTGATAAGACCCAAACAGGTCAAAATAGCTGTCCAGTGATTCCAAGCTTCTCAGTTCACGCTTCATTTGCTATATACACGATGAAATCATCTTTGAAATTGAATCAGATTCTCCATTACTCACCTGACTCTGGTACATGTCATTTGGGAAGGTAAGAGACAACTAGAGGCGACACAGTCCTGTCCACCTCATCAATTTCCTTAGTGAAAAGGAGAGTAATCGGCTAAAAATTATTCCCAATTGGGGCCTTTGTGGTTTGTTTGGAATAAATGTTATGCTTGCAGGTGGCCAGCACTCTGAAATAGTACAAAGGTGGATTGCAAGTTCAACTGTGTACGCAAACGTGTGAGACAACGGTTCAGTATCGTTCTTAAAAGGTACAGAAAATAAGTTGTCTGTATAAGGTGCATTCGACAACTTGAGAGAACGCAGGTGTCTATGCACCTAGCAAGAGTTAATGAGTTCACATTAAGCTGGAGTGTTTGTAAAACTGGAGTTGAAGCCGATGGAAACTTGATAAATGCAGCATTTAATTGGTTAGCACAACTAGAACACCCGAAATCATTTTATTCCTTCTGCAAAGCATGTGGATTCTGCTTTCCATAAGTTTACAGTGGCCCGTGTAAAATGCTGGTTTGCATACAGGATTTTCAAGTGCCTTATTTCACTCATTATCGAAGAAGTAGTCGTAGCACTCCGGCTCAGTGCCACGTTCAACTTCACGTTCTATTTTAGAAGATGCCGTTCAAAACGAATGTTGATATTATACCCAGTTTAATGAAAAACAGAAGCGTCGTATTGGATAGCCAAGTTGTGTCCACAGAAAAACAGGCGATTCTTACTTTGACAGACTCCCTTTGTAAAGCAATTTTACCTGTAAAAATATTTTACGGCTGTAACAAAGATACTGGGTTTGAGTAAAGTCTGACCAGGATCAATTAATGATTAATGATGTGCTGGAAGGAGAAGGGTTTGACGGAAAATGTATCAGCTCGATTAGTGATCATGTGATCTTAAAATGGGGAACTTATCATGAGAACTCCAAAATTAAAGTCTCCGAACAGTAAAATTTATTACGTTTTGGAATTCCATGACAACAAATGGTCTCATTTTTCTTTCTTAATAGAACTCAGTAAACAACACCAGGCATTCCGCTGCTGGATGAATAAGTACATGTTACTGAAGGTAGTTCGAAATTCTGTGATAGAAATCCTCGATCTTAAAGTAATATTGGAAACCACAGAGATTTTTAGTTCACATCATTGGAGGTTTAGATCTCAAGACCATTTTTCAACAATGTAGGCAGCTACGATTACCTATCTTTTTCATGAACGCAACATGTTTCCCGTCATCACCAGATTTCATTTTCGTTTTTATTCGGCAGTGTCCGTTTTGGAATGCAAAATGTCGAAGAAATTCCTTCATGTTATTTTTCTCAGCGATTCATCTCGTACATCTTTTCATTCAAGGACGTTGTGTTCTCACTGTATTGGAAGGCTCTTTGTACAACATGAGTAATGGAAAACAGGTTTAAAACTGGATAATAAAATATCAAAATGTAATTAAGCCCAAGGTGCGTGTACTTTAAAATGCGTGCTTTAGAAAGCTTACAACGCTGGAAAGTATAGCAACCCAGCGTTAGCATCATCCTCCCTGAATTCTGGATAAAACATCATTTTTTCAAAAGGTCCATCGTGATGACTTGTAAAACCATCATGCAATAATGTTTTTCAAAGTAAATTTACTTGATATTTTAACTCTGTTCTAAAATCTACGTAATAAGCAAGAACCTTGGGTTACTATCTCAGGTCACAGATTGACGTTGCAAATATAACTGTATTGACATCGTTCAAATTCTTGATTGGCAGGTAGAAGTGCATGTGCTGTACAAAATATGAGGAAGCGTCTGTGCTTGGGTTCGAATCCTGCCAAGGCCACTGATCTTTATAAAATTTTCATAAAATAACAGGTGNAGAGTTGGTTTATTATGGGTGAATGCGCTTTAATACGTTCGCAATTTTACTAACGTTCTAGTTCTTGTGCGTAATACCTTAGCTGTTGCGCATGGCTACAGATCCTTCATTTGGGTTTTATTTCTCATATTTGACGAAAGATATTTGCCACTGATCGCTTATATGGGACATATATATCCAAGCGGCATAATCTACTCCGCCAATATTCAAATCTAGCCGACTCTACTTTTAAAACTTGTATAATGTCAATGCCGTGAATGCGGTTTCAGAACGCCGCGCTTGCGGAAACGGACAGACAGTTCAGGCAAGCACAGTCTATAGGATGCTAAGCCATGTTACAGACCAGACGAAACATATTTCTAATCTGCCAGTAACGGAGAACGGAAAAATTACGCCTAAATAAACTTGAGTGATGCGAAAAGTGTGACGATATTTTATTCTTTTTG